>PVJO010013737.1:0-50580 GCA_004026905.1 Hystrix cristata | reverse complement strand
CATGTGAACTCATGGTTTGTATTTGGAAAAAAGAACCCTTTTGATCAATCATGAAAGAGGATAGTAGCTGCCATGTTACACTATTGCACTCTAAACACACATGTGAAATATTTTCCACCTTGAACATTCTGAGTTTGCTCTCTTAAATTTCACTAAAAATAAACAGTGCTTAGCGAGTAGCAAGCTTTAAAACTGGCCCTCTATCAAACATTTATGAAAGTCGTGATGTAAGAGCTAGCTTAAAATTGCTCCCACTGGTCTACAAAATTGATCTTTTTTAAAAATGTGATTATGGTTACCTGAAACCCAGAGCCTATAAAAGTCTACATTTCCACGATGATATGTAAGAACAAGTTTTATATATACTTGGGCACAAGTACAAATTATTATAGCTACATATCTACACCCACCAAGGATCAGGGGCTGAACTAAGGAAAATGTGTGTCCAGTGATGACCTTCACTCTTTATTAGGTCCATGTGAGTCTGGATATGAAATCAGCTCCATGTATCCCTCAGCTACTAGGAACATGGGATCAGACACTATATGGGCACTTGGGAATCATCTCATTTTCATGTAGCTGATGAGGACAGGATCTTTTGAATTGTGAGCTCATATATTTTTCAGGTTTTCTCAACAATGACATAAGGCCCAAGCATCACAAAAAGTTGATGTTGTGACAGGGAGTTTACACGTGTCAATATTCCATCCTCCACAGACATTTGCAGCTACAGATCCTCAGAATCTCAGGTACCAAGAAAAGCTTCGTAGAAATATGAAAAACTCAAAACATTGTAACACCATTTAGGGGAATTTTCTCCTAACTACGAGAAAAGTATCCAAGGAGGGAGAAGATATTGTCTTAACAGTGGTAATCAGGAAAATAAATTGTCTCAATAATTCCTGGTCATGTCACTATGAATTTTTTTAAGAAACTATTAAGTAAAAGTCCTAAAGTGGAAAAGGCATACTGTAAAAATTATTTTAAAATCTAGAAAAGAGGTAGCAGTTTATCAAGAATTCAGCTTTATTGGTCTAGCAGAACTCTGCCACTAGGGAACAGTATTGCAGCTAGGAATTTAGGGGCCAGAGTCATAGGAAAGAGGCAGTAGGGGAAGAAGCACAAGTAGAAAGTAAAGGCCTTGTGTAGTTGAGGTGAAAGTGCTATCAATAATTAATTAATGGTATCAGTAAGAAAACAAAAGATTTTTTTTTAATTTCATGGAATTTACTAGCTTGATTCCAGGAAATGAAGGGTCATACCTACCAAAATGGGACCAAAGGCTCTCTTGAGACATGAGGCCTGGAACAGCTGATAGAAACTTCCAGAGAAGCCCAAGTTCAAGGACTACATTCTAGTATGACCCAACCAACTCTCAGAAAGTAGAAGATTCCCTTTCCTCTGCTAGGGAGAAACCAGGTAGTACAAAAATTGGAAAAGTTTAAATTGCAGTGATGTAACCAGCGCTGTTAGTAAGGAAGAAGTGTAAGGAAATCTTTGTTTTTATGTGAGGGGTTAATAGAAATCCTAAAGTTAAATGGTTTCAAGGTATAGTCAAAATGTCTCTTTTTTCAATAAACATTAAATGCTTGAAGGTTTCAGGGTCAAAAACGAAGTCTGTTCCCACAGTTTTGTGACCAGAATATTCCTGCTCCTGTAAAATGTTGGTGTTCCCTGAGAGAAAACAATTAGGACAGGACAACAATTCTTCTGAGATGGATGTCCCAATTTAGCAGTTGAGGAGGGCTCTGAGAAAACAGAAAGAGTCCACAGGACCAAATGAATGAAAGTGTAGGGATGAACAGAGGCTGATGTATGAGGTAGTGCAGACCAAGCTGACTAGAGTGGACCATCCACAGGCAAGTACAGAACAGAGATGGTTATGAAGGAAAGGTCACAGGGGACTTGGATGTCAAATGTAGATGTTTAGATTTAATTAGGAAAATGGTATTATAAGTCTTTGAGTGATATATAGGAGGAAAGCGATATTTAAGAAAATTAATCTGATAGCAAAAAACAAGATAGACAGGAGACACGAGGTATTGAGAGGTTGGTAAACAGTAGACGGTGAGAGCCTGCGCAAGAGGAGTATGAAAAGAACCAACGCCAGACGCATGTAAAAGCAGATCATGTTCTCTGTTTTTATTATAAAAGTATTATGTGTTTATCTTAAAATTATAGTAGTACAAAAGTATATGAAGTAAAATACACATGCATATATGCACATGTATGTAATCATTATTAAAAATGATATTACGAACTTCTAAATGACCATATGAAAAAAGAGTGTATACACTACGACAAACCCAGCAAGGTAAAAGAGCTATGAAAATCCATAGAAATTAGTAAATAGCATCAAATTGTAATGCTTAAGAAAAGCTTGTGAATTAAAAGGCAGACATTCCCACATGGGGTAAAAACATCATCATGTGTTATTTTGAAAAGATTTGTCTAAAACAAAGCAACAGAGAAAAGTTAAAAACGTGGGAATAGATAAAGACATAACAGTTAAATGCTAACAAAACAAAGCAGAAGTAGCAAAGAAAGTCAAAGTGAAAAGCATTAAATGGGCCAAAGAAGGTAACTTTATACTGTGAACAAAGATATTCCAATAAGACTCATGAAACTTAACGTACTGAAGAAGTATTTCAAATACATAAAGCAAAAAAGGCTAGAAATAGGAAACTGATAAAATAATGAAGTAGGAGAGTTATATACTTTTATCAGAAATTGTGAATCAAGCAGACAAAAACAGAAAAGTTGAATAACAATTAGCATATATAATGTGTGAAAACATGACATAATTTAACCCCAAGAAAAAGAAAATGCTTATTTGATTCAATTGCCCGTGGAATATTTATTTTAAAAATTATTACATATAGGACACAAAGAAAATATTCCAAAATATATAACTTAGGCTGGAAACATTTTCATTACATGAGCTGGTACACACAGTAATTAAGAAAAAAAGGACAGAAAACAAAACATTGACTATAACCTAACCATGTGGAAATAGATACACTTTTAAATAACTCTTGGATGAAAAAGAAAAACAAAACTTTAATTCCAGGTGAGGTGACAAAAAAGGCCTATGAAAACACTGCATGTGATTACTATGAGTTATAATAAAATATGAATTTGGAAGAAAATTTATAACTAACTGCATTAATTTTAACATTGTAAAGATTGAAAAATAAACCTAAAGAATCTAGAAAGGGATCAAACAGAAATCAAGAATGTAAAAAGAAAGAATTAACAAAAGTAGAAAATATTATTTTTAAACTACAAGGTACTAAAAACAGGTAAATGAAAATAAAATGTGCAAAGAAAACAATGAAAAGAGTATAGGGCGACATTAGAAAATATGATATGCATTTTCCAGTAATACATTTGAAAATCTAGAAGGAATGGACATGTTTTGAAGTAGTAGAAAGCTGGGATAAACTAATATTCAAGGAAGATATTGAACAACTATTTAAATTTCTAGTCCCCAAACAAGCACCAGGACAAAATGGTATTATTGGTATTACTAACTGTTTAAGGAGTAGTTTGCATCTCAATTACTTACATTGTAGAAACAGAAAAAAAATTAAGTTCATTCAAAAGGGGAACATAATCCTGACATCAAATCGGGAAAAGGATATCATACAGAGGAAAACTGTAAATAAGACTTTCCCAACCAGTATGTCTTGGCACACTGGTTTCCTGTGTGCTGTGATCTGTAGCTCCCAAGGCCCCCGAGCAGCCAAGCAATGCCTGGGAAGTCAATTCCTCTGTCTTGAATAATCTCATTAATTTACCTCAGAATGCCACGATGTTCAGAGGGTAATAAGGCACTTTTATAGGCACGCATCAACACAGATTTTATATTCTAAATTAAATAATGACATAAGGAAACATCACTCCCAAGCAAGTTTTATTCTAGCAATATAACAAGAGCTCAACTTTAGGTAATTAACTACATTAAAGAATTAAAGAGAATAACTATATTATCATCTTGATATCATCTTGGCAGATGCCAGAAAAATAATTTTAATAATATTTCATATTCATTCCTGATAAAATTATAATGATCAGGAATAGAAGGACATTTCCTTAACTTGAAAAAAGGGCATACATTAGTAACAGCAGCAATTCGAATGAAACAATGAGGCATTTCTATTAAAGTGGAAAAACTAATGAAGATTGATTGCCCACTCTTCTCTGATCAATATTATATGCATTGTCCTAAAAGTCATAAAATCTTTATCAATACGCTAAAAGTAAAAATTGGATACGAACATTAACAAAAGAAAAACAAATGCTTTGTTATTTACAACTGATACGACTGGGCACATAGGAATTGAAAATAATCAACTAAAACAGCGATCAGAGATTAGAATGCTAATCACCCTTATGTGACCACTCACATTGTATAATTGTATCAAACTATCATAGCAAACCCCTCAAATATGTAGAAATAACATGTTCCAGTTAAAAGTAAATCTATATTTAATAAAATAAAAATATAGTACCATTCACATTAGAGCAATAATAATTATAAAATAACAAAGAAAATGTTTAACAATGGTTTAATATCTAAAGATAAGAGAAAAATTAAATAAATTGAGCAAGACACTATGTTCCCAGATGCAAAATTCAATAGCATAATTATGTTAATTTCAGATATATTACTTAGAAAATCTGAGGTATTTCCAAGGGACTTTTTTAATCAAAGTGGATTCTAAAAAAAAAAAAAGAAAATGCACAAAAATAGCTGAGAATATTCTGAAAAAAAGATGAATAATGAAGGGAAAACAATCTTATCATATTTCAAAATATAATACTATAATAATTAAAGCACTGAGGTATTAGCTCAGTAATATAAAAATACTATCAGTGGAAGAGAGAAGAAAAATACCTGTATAGTTCATAATAAATCAGCATGGAAGTAATCCAACTGAGTAAGTTGGGAATCTGGCCATCTCTTCTGAAAAAAAAATAAAATTAGATTCCTACTTTCCATCATACAGAGATATACGAAGAAAAGCCAATTCCACAGAGATTAACATGCTAAGTAATAAGAACATATAAACTATTAGAAGACTTGATGGTGCAGAAGCCTACCTAAGTAACATAAAAAAAAAAGCAAGAAACTATTTTAAAGGCTTAAAATGTTTGTCTACATAATTAAATCTTCTTTTTGGCAAGTAACACTATAAATATAAAACACAAATGGTAAACATTTGTAGTATATACTGGACACAAGGATATCAACCCTGTTATCCAGAAATATCTTACAAATTAATAAATCAAAAGCCAACACAGTACAAGCATAGGCAAAGGATAGGAACAAACTACTTCCAAGAGAAGAAATAGAAATAGCTAATATTAAATGTACTAAAGGATGCTAAATTTTAGTAGTTAATACAGGGACTGATTTAAAAAAATAAGATTGCATTTTTCTATTCTAAATGCTGACAAAAATTAAAAAGAATGGTAGCATCCAGCACACCGGGAAGGCAATTCAGCTCAAACACTTTGATGTAGATATTCTCTTTCCAAGGTACTAGCTTATAAAAATACTAGTAGAGGTGCAAAAGATAGATTTTAAAGGATACTTTTTATATGAGTATCTATAATAGTAACAAACTGTTAACAACCTAAAGATCAATTTTTATGTGGAAAGAATTGAATAAGTTATATAGCACATACTAGTGTGAAATAATAGTGTAGTTGCTTTTTAAATGACTTTCTATTGAGTAGGAAAAAGAAAGTTGTACAACAATGCATGTAGGATGATTTCATTTTGTAAAACACATACCACATACACATTAAAAGAAAAACTACTGGGAATATACAAATCAAATAAATAATCACGGTTACTTCTGAGCACTGGGATTAGGAGAGGTATATTTTCTAGTTTTACTTTATATACTACTGGTTTTTTACTGTTTATAAGCAGCATGTTTTATTTTTGTAACAATAAATAAATATAAGCTTACCATAAATATTTGAAATTTATATAGAAATATATGTAATATGCAGACACATAAGGAAACAGAAAAAAATATTTGAAATCTCATTGCACAGAGGCAATTACTATCAGCATGTCAGTACTTTTCAGTCCCTGTTATGTATTTTAAACGTGTTAGGTCTCACTCTAATTCTGGGCTAGTTTCCGAATATGATATTATTTTTTCCTATATTAAAAGCCCTTTAAAATAAAAATTTAACTCATTTTTTTTAATTTCAAAAGTAATACATGCCCAAAATAGAAATTTTGGAGAACAGAGTCATAATAAAAGAAAATAAAAATCACATGTATTCTAACCACCTAAAAATAAACTCGAGTGCACAGAATTAGATTGTGCACACTGCCTCATTGATCTATGCATGATCAACTACTTTCATCCATTAATGTGTTCTTTCATTTAATTTCAATAATAATCATTCAATTATTAAATAATCAATAAGATTTTAATTAAATAGTGACATCCAACGACTCACCCAAATGACCCAAGCACTAGAATACTAACAATAGTTTAAATCCATTTATATGAACTTTACTTATTCTGACCAACCTTCCTCCACAATGATTGGAATTATTCTGAATTTTTTTGATTGAAATTCATTTGTTTTTTAGTAAATTATTAGTTTTGTTTTTTAGTAAATTATATGTATATATTTGTACCCTAAATAATACAGTAATTAGTTCTATGTGTTTCGGAATAATATAAAAACGATATCCTATAATATGCCTTGGGGACTTCGTATTTTAACTTTCTAGAACTAAAATCTACTAATATCATGTGTAGATCTAGTACATTCACATCGCTTCTATATAATATTCCGCTCTGTAAAAATACTATGATTTATTCATTTTCTGTTTGGGAAGTTTTCTAGTAACATTTTAGCGTATGTCTTCTGGCTATTTTTCTGAGGCTATTTATATAATTTCCCTTTACAAGACATGATTATACATACTATGATGTGACCTACTCCTCTCACTCATGAGACTTTGTGATCATATTCCTTCTTCAGTAAATATACTTGTATGATATAAATTTAAACGGCTGGAACATATGCCATCATATTGTTATAATTTTTTAACCACTTCCAATTATTGAACATCTGGATTGCTTGTAATGTGTTACTGTAATAAGCAGTTGTTATACGTGCCCTTTGGCTCAGTAATTCTGCTGTTTTGCTATTTAGCCTAAGTAATACCTGAACAAATTTATACACAATAATGGATTAGGTCCCCATGTAGGATGACATGCTTTGTGTTCTGGACAAACTGTTCAATATATGTACTTAACACAGCAAGTTTGTATAATACTAAAGTTAGAAAGAACTTGATGCTCACTAAAAGGACACGAAGTAAAGAAATTACATGTTAAATTTATAACAGTTGCATAGTTACTGACATAGAAAGTTACTCACAACTTGCTGTTAAGTTAAAGACATATAAAATGGTAGAAGGATTCCATTTGGTAAAAGAAAATAAACAAACCTATGCAAGGGTCTAGAATAAACACAACAATCATTACAGTGATTATTTCTGAGCATTGAGATTATTTGAATTTTTTCACTTTATTTATATTTTGAAATGTTTTCAATAATAAAAATTGCATGTATAATGAAAAGATAAATAATTATTTTGCACAGAATTATTGACATATTTTGCCTGAATAGAAAATATTTTTACATTGTAAGAACATTGGGGAAAATACTAAGAATATAAAGAAGAAAACAAAATCACTCACAATCCTGCTCAGCCAGTGATAAGCAGTTTACAATCTCCAGTGTGTTTACTTCTAGTCATTTGTCCCTGGTTATATATTTTAAAATAGTTGAAGTCACATTTTATATCATCTTGTATGCTGATTTTTCACTTAACAAGCATTAACATTATATAACAAGCATCCCCTAAATAGTTTAATGGAATAATATTACATAATAAGTAAATAGCACATGTACTTAACCATTCCCTTAAAGCTAGACTCAGGTTTTTCTGTTATTTTCTACACCAAATAAGTACGTGAGGAACACCTTTGTGCCTAAATTATTCACATTTGAAAGTTTCCCTGGATAGATTCCTTGAAGTGAAAATGCTTAGTCGAAGAGTACAAACATTTTTATATTCCTTGATTAAGACAAAATGGAGTAGTAGAGGAAAAACAAAGTCCAAACACCTGGATCCCATTCTCATAGTCATTATTCAAATTAGGTAAAACCAACAGAAAAAAATCTGCTCTATCTAAGTCACAAGCTTGTTTTGATAACCAAATGAAAAACTACATCCTTCAAAGTTGCTATGAATGTTACTTCTTCAAGAAAGCTTTCCCTGACTTTCTGAACTCTCACAGATTCTATACTTACTTTTCCTTAATATCCTTACCACAATTAGTGAATAATTGTTCGATTGTTTGCACATTGTCTGTACGCCCTCCAGCTGATTTTAAGCTCCACTGAAAGAAGCCTGGCACACAGTTGGTACTCAATAAATATTTGTTGAATGGGCAGATGGATAAATGAAGTGATGGCACTTTGTAAGCTGTAATTCAGAAGGAAATGCTATTCTAACTATTATTATTCTTGGTCCTTTTTATTGCCTCGTAGATGATTCTAGACCTTTAGAGATTCCTCACCTAAGTATAACTTCATTTTGTGGCTTTAATGTTGTTCATATCAGTCAGAGGCGTGAGTACATTGAGAGAAGTGCCTGGTGAAAATTAAGACTTGGAGAACCAAGCAATTAGTTCTCTAGATCAACATGCTGGGATTTAAGGAGATGTAGTTACCATTAGTTGAATACAAGGCAGTGGTCAGAAACCCAAGGAAATCACTGATATGTGAAGAAGCAGTTGGATCCTGGAGGTCAAAAACAAACTAATAATAAATGGTTTGGACAGGAAGGTTCAAATAGGGAAATGGTCAGTGATAAAGGTTTAAAGTGAATGCGAAAGTTTAATTCCAAGCCCCAGTACTCCAAGCATGAAACTGTGAATATGACTCTAAAGCAAAGGGTGTGTGAACTCAGTGTTCCTTTATATTCTTCCTGTCTAAGCTAAAAGTGGTTATCAGGAAGCATTTGCACCTACTTCCATATACATGAGCAAAGGAACAGCAACAGCTGGTTGAGGAATGAAAACTTTAAAAATGAATAGGTTCTAGTAGTGACAGGATAAAAAAGATCATCTGTATATATGATTTTATAATATTTGGAACAATATGGGAGCAATCAAGCTTTAGATCTCATAATTCTCATCTTGATTTTCAAAAGCAGGTATTACAGTGATCATAATCATGGACTCTGGAAACAGACTAGCTGGGTTCAAATGCCAACTCTATTGTTTATTAGTTGTGTCCTTTACACACATTACTTCAATTCTATATGTCAGTTTCCTCATCTGCAAAATGGGGATAATGATACCTACCTTAATGGGTTATTGTGAAGACTAAATGAGTTAACGTATGTAAAGACCTTAGAACAGTGCCTTGACATAGCAAATGCTATTATTACTATTATTATTATTGCACATAAGAACAAATAAAAATTGATGTTATTTAATAGTGGACCAATACACACTATATGTTAATTTTATCTAAAATAATAGTCTCTAAATATGAATTTTTCTCATAGCAATAAAATTTCACTTATACCTAAGCATAGTCAACTCTAAAAACTACAAGCACTCAAAAGTTGTAAAATGTATTGCAGCAATTTGTTTATTCTGTAAAGCTTTTTACTGAACATTATCTTAAAAATTTGTAGAGAATACACATTTTCTAATATCAAAAAACACAAGTAAATTACAGTTGGTCCATAAAATCAGGCCTGTAAGAAGGAATGTCCCATTAAATTTTTGAAGCTAATTATACTATAAGCAAAAATAACTGAGTTGGTGATCTCCCTGTGGAAAGATCTGAACATGGGAACACCTGACAGAGGAAGACTAGATTTGGAAAACCCTCGATTTCGGAAAAGGTTGTAAGACCTGAATCATAGAAAGTTATAATACCTGGATATTGCAGACAGTGGAAGACCTGGATTAGAAGGCCAGTACAGTGGAAATGTTGGAAGACGTGGATATTGAGCCCGCTGATGGAAGACTGGGTAGCCGTAAGAAGAACTGAAGATGCTGGAAGATGTGGAGATGGTGGAAGACAAGCAGATGCTGGAAGCCCTGGAGATGCTGGAAGCCCTGGAGATGTAGGAAGACATGGATTTGATGGAAGGCATGGCTTCATTGGAAGACAAATTTTCTGGAAGACAAGGCTTTGTTGGAAGACGTGGATCTTTCTGGAAGACATGGATTACCTGGAAGACATAGCTTTGTTGGAAGACATGGATTTTCTGGAAGACATAGCTTTGTTGGAAGACGTAGGAAGGCTGGAAGACGTGGATTTTCCGGAAGCTATGGATTTGCTGGAAGACGTGGATTTTCCGGAAGCTATAGATTTTCTGGAAGACGTGGATTTTCCGGAAGCTATGGATTTTCTGGAAGACGTGGATTTTCCGGAAGCTATGGATTTTCTGGAAGACGTGGATTTCCCGGAAGACGTGGATTTCCCGGAAGCTATGGATTTGATGGAAGACGTGGATTTTCTGGAAGACATGGTTTTTTTGGAAGACACGGATTTTCTGGAAGACCCGAATTGTCCGGAAGACCTGGATTGTTTTGGAAGACACTGATTTGCTGGAAGACTCGAAGGTTTATGGAAGACGTGAATTTTCTGGAAGACGTGGATCTTGAGGAAGACATACCTTGGCTGGAAGACCTGGAGAGTACTGGAAGACATGAATTTTCTGGAAGACGTGGCTTTACTGGAAGACATGGATTTTGTCTGGAAGACCTGGATTTAGTGGAAGACATGGATTTTGTCTGGAAGACATGGATTGACTGGAAGACTTGATTTGGTGGAAGACATAGGTTAGCTGGAAGACTTGGATTTTTCTGGAAGACATAGATGGACTGGAAGACGTAGATTTGGTGGAAGACGTAGATTTTTCTGGAAGACATGGACCAACTGGAAGACCTGGATTTCTTTCTGGAAGACAATGATCAACTGGAAGACCTGGATTTTTCTGGAAGACCTGAATTGATTGGAAGACATGGATTTGGTGGAAGACATAGATTTTTCCCGGAAGACGCAGACTCACAGGAAGACCTTCAAATTTTTGGAAGACGTGGATTTTCCTGGAAGATCTGGATTTGCTTGTGGAAGACAGGATTTATTGGAAGACATGGAGGTTTGTGGAAGACGTTAATTTTCCGGAAGACATGGATTTCCTGGAAGACGTGGATTTTCTGGAAGACTGGAATTGTCTGGAAGACTTTGAGGTTGTTGGAAGACCTTGAGTTGCTGGAAGACCTTGACACTGGCGCCATTGGAAACCCTGGACATTGGAAACATTGGAAGCACAGGATGTTGGAGACATTGCAAGTCTTGTATTTTGAAGACATTGGTTACTCTAGACTTTACAGCTTTGGATACCCCAAACACTGGGATATTGAGTACTTGAACCTATAGACACTGGAAGCCCTGAATTACTAGAGACATTGCAAGTTCTGTACCTCGGGGCCCCTGAGAGCTGGTGGATATAGAAAATAGAGAACCCAGGCATTTAGAATTCATATATTGATATATTGAACATATTGATATATTCCTGTCAAAAGACATATAATTTAGAAGAAGTCAGTTTTAATGATGCCAGGGATGAAGGAAGCTGGTAACCATGGGTATTAGGAAATCAAGATATTAATATATCTGAATGTTAAGAGACCCAGTCATTTCGGACACTGGGGATATTAGAACATGTGAATGCTGGATGGCTAAGTACTCAGAGATCTTGAAACAGTTGGACATTGGAGGAACTGAAAATAAAAAGACACTATAAAACCGGGATGCAGGAGACATTAAAAGATATGGGAAATCAATGATATAGGTGCTATAAGATATTGGATACTATGAAACACACAGACTCTAAAAAACCTATATGTAAGAAACATTGGAGATTCATAACTGTAGAAGTCTTGGAAGTTGGAACTCTGAACCCTGAAAAACCAAACCTGGACCATGAAGACTGATGGAGATATTAGAAGACCTAGACTGTGAATGACTAACACTGGGGAGATTAGGAAACATGGGCATTGTGGATACTGCAGGCCAGAGACTGTGGATGTTGTAATATGGGGAAGCTCTGGCAATTAAAAATGTTTAGGAGCTGTGAAGCTTAGAAGACCTGAGTTAGAGACAGTGAAGAATGGAAAGGCCTAATCTTAGAGATCTGTAAAGTTCCTGAGTAGAGATGTTGGTAATATTGAAAGGCTTGTACATTTAACATCTAGGTATTACCTTAAAAGACAGACATGATACTATTGTTTATGACTGCTGTGGCATCTCTTCTACTAAAAAAGTAAAACACGGAGGAAGGACATCTTAAGAAGATGACAAAAAGGAGGCAGGGAAGTTCAAGTAAAAACAAGTAATATGAATGGTTTGGAACCTCTCCTCGTAGTCTCAATGAGCTAGGCTTCTGGGCACTTAGGGGTTGACAAAGAATACGCAGTATCCAGGCTAGGGGAACTATTTGGTTCTATATGAGTGTTCACTGTGTGATGAAGGATCACACAGTAAATATTTAAGGTTTTAAAAGCTATATGGTTTCTGCAGCAACTACTTATCTCTGCTGTTTTATTATAGACATAGATAATAAATAAATTATTAGAGATGACTGTATTGCAATAAAATTTTATTTTAAAATAATAACAATTGGGTTGGATTTGGTCTGTGGTAGTCTAGCTGCCAAATCTAGAATATGGTAAACTTAAGTACATTCCAGGCTAGCGTTCATATGCAGAACAGAGAGTATTTCATATGAGATTATAATAATGAGGATATGAGGCTGGCAAGAATCTAAGAATGGAGTTTAGATCCCTGGGTAATTATTTCAGGTGCCCATATAAGACACCTTATATTCAGAGCCATGAGCCAGAATTCAAAAGGTTGCATTCAGAGGCTCAGCTAAGAGGGCTGAGGGTCTGTGAAGACATCCTAATTTAGTAGGCTGAAGGTTTAAGAAGAAAGTGAGAGAAGATCCTCCCCGAGATTGGGCATAATTGGAGGGGAACAAGAAAGAGATCATAACTTGTTAGGTATAGCTCAAGCATCTTGGCTTCACGTAATACATGGTATATCTGATCTTACTCACAAGGAGCAACAAGTTTAAGGGATCAGATTTGACACACAGGCTAAAGGCCCTTATTACATATATAAGGCTGAGGAAGACAAGTGACTATTGCATACTTTACATGAAAGAGGATATAGGTAACAAAAATGGTAAACTACACTGGGATTGGGCCATGATTTAAAGATCAAGCAGTGGAATATATAGATGATGGGCAGTCATTGAAGGTTTTTGAAGAAGGAAGTATCTGGATGAGAACTGTACACAAGGAAAGTTAGTCAAGCAGGAAGGTCTTGAATGACAAAGGTAGATAGATAGATAGATAGATAGATAGATAGATAGATAGATAGATAGATAGAGATTTGAATACTAAATACTCAAAGCTAACATACTTAGAGTTTGAATGTGAGGCCACTAATGCGATACTGGTAAGTGGTAGTGAGGGCTTGAATAAAGGCAGCAACAGTTCCATTGCTCAGAAGACAAAGCACAAGAGTTATGATGAACACTCAGAATTGTAAATGCCACTACTTTAAAATACTCAAATGCCACCACAAATATGAGAAATACAAAGAAATTCAGATGCCAGTTATGAGCAATCATCCTTGTGGACAGATTATTTTCTAGATATACTAATGTATTCATGCTAAAATTCTTTACCTCTACTCACTATATAAATGTCATGCAATGATAATTACGTTACAAATAAAGTATGGATGATCACTGCAGGTCAAAGAGTAACTTAACAACAAAGAAATTATTGTTTCAGGTATTCCTCAGCAACAATGAAGAAAAATACTAAAATTCATTTCTTATTCCTTCTCCTCCCTAAAAACCATCGTGTGTAATTTATTTTGAGAGAAATTAAGTATTAATATTTCATGGAGACAGGAATAAACTATCATCTTCTCTTATATAATGCTTGTGTTTTAGTAATAATAGCAACAATTTATTGAACACTTACTATGTGCCAGGCACTGTACTAAGCATCTCATATAATTTCACAGGAACCCGATAGTGCAGGTATTTTGACCCCATTTTACAGATTAGAAAATAAAGTCTGCAATTGTGAGGGAACATGCCCACAGTCACACAGCTAATTTGCAGGGGCAGGATTTAAAAATAGGTTTCCCTGATTCCAAAGTCTAGGCTCCGTGCTAATTCCTCACATCCTCATAACCCAAGGGCTGCACTGTCAGGACTAAGCACCATTCACCAAAGAGTGGAAGTCCTCAACCCAGAGGAGACAGAAAGTCAGTGCTAAAGACCTCACTCTAAGTCCCCACGTCTTTCTCACTGTGCCACTCATCATACCACTGTCAAGTAGTCAAGAAGCAACTCTGTGTTTCCAATGATGGGCTAATTAGCAATGCAAGAAAGACGAAGTGCAATGTCTCAAATACACTACATTCACATTTAATTTCTCAATATTTGTTATTCATGCTAATAAAATGTGTTATTTATCCTTTTATCTATTTTGTTTGATTTTATGGCTTGGCAGAATATGTACACTGTGTTCACAGCACACATTTCTTTCTGAACTCTTAACCATAACATACTGACATCAAAGCCCATTAAAAGATACCAATATTATGTAAAGTTCAATGATCAATATAGTTCACAATGTAAACATTATTCACATAAACTTTCAGACTACACACACTGTTGAAACCCTTTATTAACATTCAGGTGGCAGCAGCTACATGATTCAAATGTGTAATTTAAAAAATTTTCTCTGCATTTTGAACTTAAAAAGATTTTAAACAAAAGGATCATTTTTACAAGTAATGGCAGTTTTCTAATGTATCCTCCACATTTTAGCAGCCTGCATTGCCCTTTCTCCTCACCTTCTTTTTTCTTTTTTGTTCTTCTTGCCACAGTGGTTAAATATGTCTATAGGGAAATTTCCTTGTGCTTCTTAATATTAGCTCCAGGACTTACCTAAACCATTTGACAACAGAAAGGTAGTCGTCACTCAAACTGTGTATAAAAATTTTCGGCTTTTCAACTTGGAGGGAGGGTATTCTAAACATAAAGAACAGTGCTTGCTTCGGCAGCACATATACTAAAAAAAAAAAAAAAAGAAGGAGAAGAAGAACAATACCTATTTATACAGTAGTGTTGTCATTAAATTCTACTTCTACCATTTAGCCTATACCTAACTTTCACATCCTCCTATGAATTCTACTGACTTATTAAACTTAACCACATTTAAATGTTCCATCATTTGCCTTTATAAGTAAGATCTCTTAGATTATTTTAACTAGATGTTGTCTTAAGCAAGAATTGTATTATTCCAAACCTTTATTTTAAACGACTCAGGCCCTAGAGAAATGTTTGCATTTACCGTGTCAAAGTAAGGTATTCCTCCAAAAGCTACAATCATATAATGGTCAATTTCATACTTCATTATTTTATACTAAGAGTTCCTAGTTGATGCAATTTGATTTCCTTAATTCTGCTCAAATTAAGAGAAAAAACATACAAGGCCGTAATCTCAATGAATGTTACAATTATCCAGAAAGCTTATTCTCTGAAGACGTATGGAACCACTGGTTATACTGATAAAAAAGATCATTGACTTAAAAAATATTTACTTCGAGACATGATTAAGAATCAGCAAATTATCCATGGAATCTTAAAACATTATCTATACAGACTTTTCCAATTAGGTTTGTGGAAACGATAGATATAAAATGTCAAAGTGTTGTGCACACAACATCTATTCATTATTTTTCCCAAACCCAGAGGGGAAAAAAAAAAAACAGCATTACTACAGGAAATAAAAAGAAAAACTTAATGAGAATGTTTCCTGTATTTCATTTCAGGAAGCTAATGCTGTTTGTCTTTTCTTCTGTGACCTTTAAGTCTAACTTTCTTTTCTGGAAGGAATTAAAATATGGTAAAATTTAAATCACAAGTACAGTTTTTAAAATAACAAAATGCAATACAATGACATTACCATTTATCTGGGTCTCTGTCAAGGGGTTTAGGTCCTCTGAAAATTAACCGATGAGGCTAATGCACTTTTCTCTCAAAGTAACAATGTACAAGAAAGGACCTATAGTGATCCTATTTTCTCATTTGACAAATAAAAGAGAAGTGATTTAAATGGAACTATTCCTTGAACTAGTGATACAACACCTCCATTCAAGGTTTCCTAGTTCCTGAGCCCACTGCCATTTGTCTAACATTTTTCTATGTTAATTCTATTTAGCCTTTAGCAGTAGTTTAAACCATGACTGTATAAGAGTCACTTAACTAACTTTGAAAATATATAGGTGCTGGCCCTATCAGTGGTTCAGCAAGTGTGGTGCCAGGACCCAGACTCCTGTATTTTTCAAAGCTGCCCATGATGACCCTGGTATACCGTCAGGGCTGAGAAAAACTGCGGCTTAGAGCAACAGCGTAAAGCTCCTCGCCTGGCACTGTGGTGTCACTAGATCCCCAGCGCCCTGCCATGGGCCGTCAACTCCTACCTGCCTCTTCTGAGCTTGTTGAATATCTGTCATCTAAGGCATAAACATTTAAGCAAGCCCTGTTGTCCTTTTTATTTTTTTTTTCCTTTTTCCTGATCACTTCCCACTCAGATATAGGCAGCCTATCATTCAGACCTCCAGATTAGAGGAGAAATTACTGGATTCACTCATTCCTAAACTCAACTCAAGTAGGATTCTTCCATGAACCCTACAAGAACAAATTCAATTTACTTTCCATGTAATTTTTTTTTACATAATTGCTCAAAGGCAGCATCATTTCATGACTGTATATAAACTGCATCGTTCTCAGTTGTCATTATGCTTTTTCAAGCTAAGTAATGTCTCTTTCTAGCAACTTCATGCCAAATAGTTATCTTTATTCCTTTCAGTTTTCTTGTACATCATTATTAGATATAATTATGGTGTCAGTACTACAAGCCCAGCCCAAGTAGCAGTTAAGACAGAAGAAACAATTTTGTTCAGACTTCCTGTGGCTCTGTTCCCCAGAATAACTGTCCATCTGAGTGCAGAATGAACGTTAGGTAAGAATGTATGCAAGCATCCAAAAGAATGGGAGAGTTCACCATTCGTGTTTGCCAAGAAATCTTAGAATAAGATATCAGCTGCATAATTCTGGCTTTGTGACTCCCCCCCACCCTGTAAAGTCTGCCTGGAAAATTACAAACATCTGAAACTATAACAATAGCACTCACAAAACAATTGAGTCAGTAAAATAAATATATGGGATTAAAGAGGGAATAAAATAACTCCATCTGGAAATGAATTCTCCACCACCTTCAGGGAACAGGAGGCATCAGCAGTGATGAGATATATCAGTAGATGTGAGACAAGAGAGGAACTATGGAAATAACCCTAACAGCTCTTCCCTTTTGACCATGTACCAATGTAAATTCAGGAATTCATCATAAATGTACTGCCTTTCAGGACTGTTCAACAGCTAATTTACACCATTGCTGTAAAACAAATTAACTTACACTAAAGCAGTCCCTTCTGGTTAAGCTCAATCAGAATTAAAATAAACTTCAGTGTCAAAAGTAAAAAATTAAATTGTCAAATTCAGTACAGTACCCTTCTTCTTAGATTCTAGAGTTGAATTTCCGAAACATTCATGAAAAGGAATTTAAGACCTTTTAGGGGAAAAAGGGGGGGGGCAGAGAAGGTATTGTGAAAGCCCAGACTGGTTTGTTCACTGAAATAAAACACCAAAGTGAATCTCACTATTTTACAGATTTTGCATTAGCTGTAGTGAGTATTGGGCAATCGCTTTCTATTTCTCTCTGATCTCAAGGTGAGGATGACAATGCACAAATTAAAACAGTAATCATGACAGCAGTGATGGTGAAAGAATAGCAGACTCTGTCCGCAGAGGAGTAAACTCAGTCTTCTGCTCCACTTCCATCCCCCAGCACATGGATCGCCACATCGTTAGAGCCACCAGAGGCGTTGTTTGAGCTATGGCTTTGGACGCCAAGGCAGACATAGTCCAGATCCTTCTCCCCTGTTAAACAAGCAGAGAGAAAAGACTTACTGACCTCTGTTTGAAGATTTCTTATTACTTCTTTATAGAGTCGTGGATAATCATTTAAACCTTGCCTGAAGGTCAATGTATATTCCACCGAAGGATCTCTTTCTTCTGAATCATCACAATTTGATTTGCTTTGAGCTCTGGGTGTTAACCGACTGTGGCCTCTTTTATCAACATTTTTATGTGATCGCACTTCTGAAATATTTCTCAACTATTTTCACATGGTGGGAGTCTAACAGTCCAGCAGTGTCACTTAATCCCTTCAAACCCTCCACCAACCAAGTGTTTTGCAGACATTACAAAATTTTCAATTTCTTCCACTACTGGAAGGAGACCTTGAAAATCGTCTATCACCTCATTCCAAAGTTTCTGCCAGGTTCCATTTAGGGTTGATTGATTTATTTCTTTCCTGGATTCTTCAACTATGACTTAACATCATTACAAATAGAAAAATTGTGCCAAGCTACAATCAAAGTACAGTGCACCATGAGCATTTTTAGCAGACTCAGAGGCAAGGATTTAAGGAGTGGACTTGCACTGGGGGGATGGAGATGACTCGAACACACGGGTCAGCACTTACTCTCGCACTTTTGTCAGTTGGAGCAGTGTCCAGATTCACCAACACTTTCAAGAATTGTTTTGTTTAAATATTGTTTAGTTTCAAGAACAAAAACTCTTCAAAACTCAGTTGAAAAATACTTTCTCAATGGTCCATGTTTTATGGTTTCCATTCACATAGACAAAAACATGTTCCTGGCATTCAGAGGCGAAGGACAACAGAATTTGCGAGTAACCTGAGATTAATAAGGAATTACCAGCAGCAGCAGAATGAAGCAGTCCTTTGAGCTTGTCTTTTCCAGACTTCAAGCCCCTGGCCCTTTTCTTGCCCTTTGCAACGGATGTGCAATTTGACATGCACTTCCAGAACAGAACATTTCATCATCATTGAAGATGTGTTCAGGCAAACAATTTCTTCGATCAGTCTCTCCAGATATTCAGGATATTCTACAGCAGCTTCATGATCTGTTTCTTCTGCCAGCCATTGATGTTACAATTTTTCTTCTAAACAGAGAGTTAACTTTGCATTTTTTGTGATACTCACTGGCAGATAATACATACAGAAAGTGGCCTATTCAATCTTCTCTGTTTTAGAAGCTACAAATGTAATTCTGTTTCCATTGTCTCTGTTTTACCATCGTGAATTATGTATAATTTTCCCCAGAGATTCTGATGCACCCCTTAGTGCACTGGCCCTAATTTATTTCTCATTTTCCTTTCTGTACAAATTGGGCATTCATTAACAACAAAAAAATGCCCTTTGGAGGTCTTGTCTTTTCACCATTACCAAGAATTTCAAAACTCCTTTTGTCTGTTATCAATATTACCTTTCTCACCCTCTTTACTCTTTCTTTTCTACCATTTACCTTCTTTTTCTTTCGTTTGGAGGTGATTATCACCCTAACTTACGCAAATTTACAATGCAGGCTTCACATCACTATGCAGTATACAATATTAATTTGTAATACTTAATAACCAAATGATAAATTCACAAGACAAATAACAAGGGCTAGACAGTTTCTGTATGATAACACGTGCACATGATAAATGGCCACAGAAGGAAAAGTAGGTATCAGAACAAGGAGAGAAACAAGTAACCCAAATGTTGGCCTTGTTGCACGAGAGAGTCAGCAAGACAACATGATGGTGCCTTGAACCTGCACATCGCTCCAAATCTCTCAAAGGTGAAGAAGAGGTAAACTCAAATGTTGCACAAGAATCACTTGCAGTTGTGAAGGGATCGTGGAACTCTGGGGTGAAGGTAGGGCTACCAGGCTGAGATCAGAACCACAAATACCACCATCTAGAAGAAAGCAAACACAAGAATAGGAAATGAAGTCAGAACAGACATAGTAGAAATGAGCACCTTATGAGGGAAAGAGGACAGAAATTTGGAATAATCATATATGCTAATTGCTGCTATGAAGGTTTTACCAGTTGGTGTGTTCACCAGTATGCAACATTATCAGCCTTTGTGATTTGTGCCAATTAGAAGGTAGATAACGAGATATTTCACTTTCAGTTTAATTTTCATTTCTTTCCTCCTCTTTCCATGTAATAAGCTGATTCTATATCTTCATCTTTAAATTTCTGTGCATTTCCTTTTTCCAGCCTATTTACTGATTGGCATACACTGTTAGCATTTTAGGGAACTCTTATTTTTAATCCTCTCTATATTGCTAACATTTTCTCTAATACCGTCATTTACTTTTTAATGCTGTTTCTTTTGTCTTTTGCCACAAAGATGTCTCAGTTATCTATATAAACAAGTCTTTCATACCTTTCCCTCGGTAAGATAATAAAAACCTGTTCATTTATTTTCTTTGAATATTGTTATAGTTCTTTGGTAGTATTTCAAGGCACTGGGGAAAGGACGGGCAACCTGAAAACTGGTGTTGGAATAAATAACCAGGTGGCCATCTACAACCGTCTGGAGCTCTCTCTGGGTGGAGTTCTTCCTCTGCCCTAGAGCCAGTGAGGTCTGACAGCAGCAGCAGAGCCTCGAGGTGGCCAAAACAGTGGCGCAAGCTGCTCGTACTTGGCCTTCCAGTTTCTCAGAGGATTCTCATACCTTGGGGAGAGACATGTTTCCAAATGAATAATTAGTATACATTTTGCCTGCCTAAATCCTGCTCTTTTGCCAGTCTATACTCGTGACCCATATCCACAGAGTAACAGTACCAAGTTCTCAGATCGTTGATATTTTGATAAAGGCTTCACTAATAGTAAATAAACAGTCAGTGAGGAAAATTAAAGAAATATGAACAGGAGTCGGCTGTTAGCCATCATTAGGTACTTGCTATTGACTTAGGTACAATAATAGGCAAATATCCATATTTTGATAGGAGAACTGAAGTGAATGCCTATATTGTCAGTGATTTGTTTTATGAAAAATTGTTAATTGTTAAATCCACATGGTTGTTAGATAGACATTAACTGCAATACTCTTCCTATTTCCCCATAGGTTTGAAAATGTTCATTACAAATACGTGCGCGCATGAAATACCAATTCCATGTTTCTTGGCTACATTTTTGGTACAAAAGTATATATATATATATATAGTGGCTTCTCAGGTTAAATGCAAGATGAAAGGTTACAAATAAAGCACTGATTATCAGAGGGAAATCACTTTAAATATTTTCCCTACATCAAGTAATTAGATTCGATGCTAAGGCATTGTGAAGCCTAAATCCCGGTATCAATTTAAAGGTAAGAGACTCACTCACTTAACATGTACAAGGCTCTGGGTTCTATCAACAACACAATCAATCAATGAATAAATAAATAGTAAGAAACTCTACGCTTTATCTTTTTCTAATAATTTAAAAAACATTTATAGAAATTTTTCCAGAAACCAGATTATTTGAATATGAGGACAGTTCGACCTCTTAACCCTAATAACAGCTGCTCTCTATGCCATACAACAGATGGAGAGAACGTATTATAAGAGAATTAGAGCTGATATTTCTGGGTAGGGAGAATGACCGCTGTATGTTAAACTAAATAATTGGGTAAAACTCCATTCAATCAGTTTTCAAATGGTGGAATATCCCTTTACTCACAACACTCACTTTGGTCAGTTTCAGCCTATGTTCCCTGCCTTTATGAAGTGTCTGTCGCTCTTGTAAGACGCTGGGACTAAGTTTGCATAAAGACTAAGGCCTCTGAAATAAACGTCCTGTGTTACTTTTCTGTTCTGCAAGCTACAAAGAGACTTGAAATTGTTGGGACACTAATAAATGAGAGTGTAATCAAGTGCACTTGTTCTTGAAGTACTTTTCTAAAGTGCGTCAGTCTACAGAGTTGAGACCATAATGTCACCCTTCTAACCCTTGTGAGGCCAAGAACTTGGTGTCCCCTGGAAGCAGAGAAAAAGCCTGGCCCGCTGCCCTCTCTAATCAGGAGCCGAAGCTCTACTGCTCAAGCACTCAGAAGCACGGGAGCCCTCAGGATGTTTGGGGTACGGCATTTAAACAGTACTCAAGAACAAGAGCTACTTTTTAAATGTCGTATCCTGTGAGGATTTGTTTGGACAAACAGGACTGAATTAATTTTCGCTTTTGTTATAAAAGGACAGTTGGTTTCAAGGGGTTTGTTTATATACGAGCTTCTCAGAACTCTCGTTTCCCCCTTTCAAAAATCTAAAAACCCGCATGCACACTCAGCGAAGCAGCGGGCTCAGCAAGTACGTACGGCATGAGGAAACATTTTCACATACAATAACCAGAAGCGGGAACTGATGGCACACTTGACGTGAGGAATCTTGATTTTTGTCAAAATTCGTAAGGTGACTCCAGTACTTTAATTAATGATGAGAAAGATGCCACTCAACTGACTTTTGAAAACCAAATCAACTTTTCTGAAAGATGGATCCAATCTGGTACTTTCTCCATTTTAAAACACTTCCTGAGTCCCCACAGCTTACTGAATAAAGTCCAATTCTCCCCATACGATGGTTCCTGCCTGCTGCCCCAGACTCACCCTTCACTAACTCTCCCCTCTCTCTTCTGTCACACAGGGCTGCGGGCAAACGGGTTATGTCCGTTATCCAGCTTTCTTTCACCCTCAGCACCGCCTCTCCCAGGAAGCTGTCCTGGCTCCCGGCTGGCCCTGGAGAACCGGCAGAAGCTCTAGAGCTCCCTCCTGTGCCTCCCCTGACCTTTCACCGCAGTGCCGTCTGTTTGCCTGTGTTTTGACCATTTCCCAACACCTTGACGGTGTCTGAACAGAAAAGATCCTCAACTGTAAGGTACACAAGCCCAAGGGGCAGTACTGAAATTGGATCTTGAAAAATGGGTAAGATTTCCAGTGTGGAGAGAAAGGGGCAGGCGAGTGGGAGGTGAGAGATGAGGGCACAGGTGGAAGTGGGAAAATCCTGGGTAGCTACAAGGACCAGGTAAGAGATGTGGTTGAAACAAAGGGCGGCAGAAGTAGAGTCAAAACCAAAGGGGCTGGGGATTTATCCCAGTGGTTAGAGTGCTTGCCTAGCAAGTTCCAGGCCCTGAGTTCGATCCCTGACACCAAAAAATAAAAATAAAAACCAAATTGGCCAAGTCAGATAGGCAAATCATGAAGGGCTTTAGACAGCAGACGTATTCAGTGCAATGGAGTTGTGTAGTTGTGCTGAACTGGCATGATGTTTAGGAAAGGCTTGACATTTGCAATGAATAAAAACACAGGCATCTCGGGTAGATCTCACCTACCCCTCCTTGTTACAAACTTTCAGCACAACTAACACCTAGGAAATTCTACTCCTTCATGGTGAGGAGAAAAATATTAACCTCATTAGCTGTTCTGGAAACCACACTGGATTACAGAATTAGTCCTTGCAAATCAAAAACACAGAATCAAAGACTAAACTAGAAGACATCTGTAAAGCACAAAAGAACCAATCGAGAGAAATGCAAAAGTCAATGTTGATTAATAAGCAGCTGGAGACTTTGAGGCCCTGCATGATAAGACCCTGCCTTGCTCCCCAAGCCCTTCTCATACCCCCATACCTCTTGTTCATTCTGCCTGACTTCACAGCAAAACCCGTGGCGCTACGGGGAAATGGCACTGGACTGTTGGCCTCCTCTTCAACTTGCCAATGATGCCTCTGCCTCAGCAGGACCTTTATACCTGCTGACCACTCAGCCTGGAAGGACTGTCGTCCACATAGATGTGTGCATCATGGGGCTTCAGTTTACAGGGGTCTTTGTTTGAAGGTCACCTCCTCAGGAAAGCCTTCCCTGATCGCCTCCCCTAAATTTACAACCCAATTCTAATGCTTTATCCTACTTTGTTTTTCTTCGTGGTAATTATCAATATAATTTCAGTCACTTTGTATTGCCTTTCTTCCATTCAGAACATAAGTTGCATGAAGGTAGGGACTTTGCATTCAGCTTATTCATCATTGACTCCTCCATGCCTAAAAGACTACCCAGGATATACTTAGTGTAACACACTGTGGGCACGCTTTGTACTGGTCATCAAAAGGAACAAGCCAGGTGTGGTGACACATGCCTGCGATCCCAGAACTTTGGCAGACCGCTGTAGGAGGATTGTAAGTTCAAGGCCAGCCTGGGAAACTTAGCAAGATCCTGTCTCAAAATAAAAAATTTAAAAAGGCTGAAAATGTAGCTCAGTGAGAAGGCCCTGGGCTCAATCCCACCATACACACACACACACACACACACACACACACACAAACGCACACACAAATCAGGTTTCCTTAAAGCTGTGAAATGAAAGACGTCCCCTGGGCAGGTGACTTTGACTTTGCACTTTAGTCTTTTCCATGGTCCCCATGTATAAGCAGGTACCAAGAGCTATCCAGTCTCCCCATTGTCACATTGCCTACTGCTCTTTGTCATTTCTGTAGCATCACGTAAAGTTCTTGTCACAGCCCAAGACCATTCTCATAGCCTCCCAACAGATTTTGATCTCCAAGGCCAGCCTCCTGGCCACCAACCTGTTATTTCCCCAATCAGCACCTCTGTTAATGTTGCTGTCTTGTTCAAAAAGCCTTCAGTGGCCCCCAGTACTTACAGGACAAATTCTAAACTCCTTGGCCTATCCTAAAGCTCATCTCCTGCATTAGTGAGCACTACATGCACCTTCCTCCAGAAAGGTTCTCTGGGAAGATTGATTTACTCACAGGCCCCAACCAAAATCACATTTACACTTTTGTTCACACTGTTTCCTTAGACTGGAACTTAACATTTCCTACAAGCCTATTTTGGAGGTGTTACCATTATTGTTATCCCTATTTTACAGATGAAGAAACTATGGCTAACAGAGGTTAGGGAATCTGGCGAAGGTCACACAATTTATTAAGTGCCAAAGGCCAATATTACTTCGCTAGTTAGTTATTGGTATTGAAGAATGGAACCCAGGGTGTCACACACGCTAGGCAAGTACTCTACCACTGAGCTACAAACCAGCCTTAAAGCCCGATATTTACACTTGTACAATCATGCCTCACACTCTACAATTAACCATTTCACTGTATTTGAAACTAATGATGTTCAGATCTTTTCTTATAATTCTTGACTGCCTCAAAATCATCCTAACACAAGAAACTTCTGGTTAAATTACAATATCCACAGAATAACAATGAGCGAAATCATATCAAAGTAGAACACCCAGAAAAACGTATGGGCTCCAATACAAACTGTGAGTCTGAGTTTTTCCACTCTCAATTTCCTTTTTGCTTCCTACATCCATATCAAAACTGTAGCAAGTACGTTAGTATTGATCCAATTATTCCATTAAATTTCCACAAATATTAGCTAAACACAATGAACATCTCAATCCTAATCCTGCTCGGAATCACATACATTCTTTCTGTACAGTATTTTACTATAAATCTCTTACATCTCTACTTCTTAAATTCCCACTGCACATGAGACCAAATTTTACCAAAGATGTCTGTATAGAAAACTAAATTGTATTCACCTACCAATTTTCATTGATCCAAATGAAGAACAGAAATTCACATTAACTTTGTTTGAAAATTTAAATGTCACACCTAAAGGCAAAAGCCCTATGTCCAAAACAACTTAGATGTGTAATGATGACGTTACCACATTGTTTACGTGCCCTTGCTGTTTTGATCTTTGATGGTAAGACAGTTATGAAACATCTTCCCTTTCCTTCCATAGTTCAATGGCTCATTAACCAAATAGATATCCACAGGTTTTAATAATGATGTATTTTATGTTAAGATTTCATGGAAAATCATTTTTTAAATCTTACTGGATCGAAGTATTTTTGTAGCTCGGATGATCGCCAGTAAAAGTCAAAATGGTGTATGCGGCAACAGTGCCCCCTGCTGGTCATAGGATAGAACAGCCAAATTCAGGCCAATAATTGGAAGAGCTAACGTATTAGTTCCGCTGTGAGCCCTAAAGTTGTCCACGATGACCACTGATCTCAATTTCCTCCCCTTTTAAGTTAAGTAGAATGTTGGCGTTATAGTTCCTCAAGGGAAGCAAACTGTTTTAAGCAGGTCAAGGAGTGGGTCGGTGCTCCAATACATCCCCTCGTCTTCCTTTCAGGGGGTCCACCACATCCAAAGCGTCAAATATTTTTCTCCCCTCCTCCCAGTTTTAAAGTTACAGAGAGATCCTGACCGCCTTCATTTACCCGTCCTCTTCATCACCAGCCTGCGGTACCACTGTGCCACGTCCCAGTGCTGAGTGACAGCTCCCTGAGCATGAAGACAACACAGCACTTGTATCCAAGGGCTCCAGTGGAGAAGCCAAATCAGAAGCCCCTTTTAGCCAGCACCTGGAAAGGCTAAATGGGGTCTCAGGGGGAGACCACTGTAAATTAGTGAGTTTGATCCTTATTCAGGGTGCTCACATCGCTACAAATTTAGACCGAATTAGAGTATCGCCATATGCTCACCCAGGCTAGAGGGGAATAAGGTCCAAGCACGGAGGCACTCTTCTTTCTCAACACAATCTCTAAAAGACGTTCCCTCTACCTGTTCCTTTAAAGCGTTTTTACTCAAATCAAGTGCTGTATTGAATGGGCTCCTAAGCCTCAATTAAAGTAGTGCAGCGCCCCCACCCCCATTCCAGCTCCTGTGACTCTCGGGGAGATGCAGTGCTTTGCTTTCGAGGCCATTCCCCAAGCTCTCGCCTCCTTTCTCCAACCGCCTCCCGCCGGTGCCCTCCCTCTGAAAGCAAAACCAGCCTGGAGCCACTAGGCGAGTGGGTAGCAACGCCTGCTCCCTGCCGCAAAGCCAGGGAGGTGAACACACGGCGAAATCCCGGCGCCCTGCAACGAAAGCCTAAATGGTAACATTCTGGAGCGGCCCAGGAGGTGGCACCTTCCCAAGTGCTGCGCACAGCCGGGTTTAGCGGGTGGCGAGCGAAGCCAAGTCTAATAAGTCTGTAAGTTCAGGGTCACAGCCTGTCTTTATTTGACATGTTCAAGTTTTTTCCTCGTGGAGTTTCCGGCAATAACTTTGAATCTTAAAGATATTGTGTGAAAGTATCTTGAGGGCCGGTGATCTGAATGAGGGCTTAAGGGGGCGCCAGCGTTTTGCAGGTAGAAAAGGGGTAGGAAGAAGGCTGGAGGCCAGGGACGAGGCAGGCACTGCCTGGGGATGAGGAAAAGGAAGGGGCCTAAGAGGTGGGCTCTGGCTGTCTGGGAGCCGAGGAAGCCCCTCACGGAAAACCAAAGTGGTTAAAGCGGGACATCTGCAAGGTATTGGCTTACCAGGTCCGACTGCTCGGAGCCGCAATCTCCTCTTTAACCGCCAAGGCATGATCCGCTTCCCTCCGGGAATGACGCGTTTCTTCGCAGTGCGCCTACGCTGACTGACGCAGCGCCCTGCAGTGCCGCCTTTATCAAGCGGCCGCTTCTAGGGAGACCGGCCCCCGAGGACCGCGGTGGCTCGGCTTCCGCTCGCCCGCCCACGGCTCCTCGCTTCCCTCTTGCTGGGCGGGCTCGACCCTGCAGGACGGGAGACTGTGCTGACACTTCTGGGTCACAGCGCTGCACTGCGGCTTCTTTGCCCCATTCTGTCCCCAAAGAGGCAGCCCAAGGGCATCTCTGATTAACCATCTCAAAGCCACAGGGATAAGAGCCCCCCACACACACAGGGCTCTATTTCTTATTCAATACTGGTAACAGTCACTGATCCGTAGGTGGAAAGGGTGTCAAATCTTGGAGCCAGAAGGAGTATCAGATTAAAACGGGATTTCACCTTCAGTGTCTTTCCCGAAAAGTCACCAAGTGAATTAAATAGGAGTTAACACTAAGTAGTAAATCATACCTAATCCTTACACACACAAAGAAACCCCTCTACCACGGGCCTACCGATCATTCCCCGAGCATCAGGAAGTGTGAAAGGGGCTTTAGAGAAGCAAACCCAACCCCACAGCACACCAGCCTGAGCACGGGAAGTTGATTGTTCTCACCCAATCTTCTCAGAAGACCTCAAGTTTCTCTCAAGTTCTTTGCCATACACAGGAAGCAAATGCCTGTCCACGTGCTACTTTGGGTTTCTCACATTTTAAATGACTCGTCCAACCGAGACTGGCAGCCAGAAGGCTCTCCCTGGGAAGTGGGGGAGGAACACAGCCGGGGTGAGGGGTGGGGTCCCGGCGGTAGAGCTTTAGTCTGCGGCAGGTGGAGCAGGGCACTCAAAGCATCCAGTGCAGGGAAGATGTATAGTTCCTCCAACCCTTAAAGACACTTTCCTGCAGGAGTCCTGTCTTCCGACCTTTGCTTATTTTCAAGGCTTTAATAAATGAGGATTGGGCAAATCCTATAAGCACAAGAACAAATGTCAGTTTTAGCAAATAAAAATTCAGGTCACTCAGTTAAAACTGGATCCCGGATAAAGAGCAAATACTTTTTTTTTTTTTAAATACAGTAGTCTTCCCTCATCCACAGTTTCGCCTTCCATGGTTTTAGTTACCCATAGTTGATCACAGTCTGAAAATATTGTGCTGAAAATTCCAGAAATAAATTGTTCATAAATTTAAATTTTTGCATTGTTCTAAACAGCATGGTGAAATCTCTCTCACCATCCTGCTCCATCCTACCTAGGACATGGGCGAATGATCCCTTTGTCAAGTCACTTAAAAGGCATCTTGGTCACCAGACTGATGGTGACAGTGTGGCACGGCTGTGCTTGTGTTCCTGTATCTCTCATTTTACGACATACTGGCCCAAAGGGCAAGAATACTGATGCTGGCAGTTCAGATGTGTCAAAGAACAGCAGCAAAGTGCTTTGTTTAAGTGAAAAGGCAAAAGTTCTCGACTTAAACAAAATAAAGTTGCATGCTGAGGTTGCTAAGACCTACAATAAGAATAAATCTCTCTGTGAAATTGTGAAGGAAAAACTGATGTTAGATTTGCTGTTGCATCTCAAACCTCGAATGTTACAGACATCGTGCGTGAGAAGAGCTTAGTTAAGATGGAAAAAGATGTGCAATTTCTGTATAGGAATGTATAGGAAAACCAGTACATATAAAGTTCAGTACCATCATGCTTTCATGCACTGGGGGGGATAGATTCCCTAAGGGTAAGGAATGAATACTATACACGTGTGTCCTATGCAAAAGTTGCAATACAGTTGTACTAAACACACTTCATTCTTTAACTGGAATTCAAATTTAACTGGATATTTTTTTTTCTGACAACTCTATGAACAAATGGAATGACTATTTGAAATTTTTGTCTATCATCTTTCACAAACTAGGCAATAGAGTCAGGTAAAAACTACCACATAGATTTTTTTTAGTAATTTATATATGGAAAAGTATACAATAATAACTACATTGAAATATCTGTTATAAATGTTACATATATAATAGAGAGAGAGACAGAGACATTGAGGCTGTCCATCTGATAGCTACCACTCTTAAGGCTTTAACATTAATTCACAAGTCTATAAAATATTGCCCGCCAGCTAAATCAAGCCTGTGTCCATTTTTGTACAATCTTTAGGCTAAAAACAGATTTTACATTTTTAAATGATCAAAAAATGCAAAAGAATATTTTGTGACGAGTTCTATGAATTTCAAACTCCAGTATCCACACCTAGAAGTTTATGATAACCTCACCGTGCCCACTCCTTCTCATATTGTCTCAGACTGCTTGGAAGCTACACCACCAAGTGGAAAGCTTTCAACAGAGACCATATCACCTGCAACACTGGAAATATTTTCTATAGGGCCACTTACAGAAGCAATTTCTTGGCCCCAAACATAATAGATACTCTGTAAAGTGCTGTGCAGTCTCTGAGTTCCCACCGAGTGGGCTAGCCCTCTCCTCATTTGCAAAAAGTATTTGAAAAGCAAAAAGAATTTGAAAAGCAAAAAGTATTTGCTGCCCTTTTGCTCATAGTCAAATGAAATACCATATTTTCACGGATAAAAAATTTGGGCAAATCACAAACCTGTGGTGAGAGAATGAGACTTGTTTTTAACAATACAGGCTGTGTCAGCTTTTCATGACTTCTAACTCGTTCTTTGTCCCTTGCTGCACTGCCTCGCAAACCACAATATTAAGTATGGTTTTTTAGAGCCTTCACCCAGTCAATACTGTACTAAGAGGCTAGCCTGCCATCTAGTGGGCAAACGTAGGAGTGCACTACTTATTTATTCTGACAAACTCGACTAGCACCTAGCTCGAGCTGTAGGACCTTGACAAGGATGATAATAGTAACTCCTTTCATGTGAATAGTTCTTTGTAATTTATAATGCATTTCCCAAAGCACTGGTATTGTGATTAATCCTTCCTCACTACAATACTGTAATGTAAGCAGACTTTTCCCATTTTTTCTTTAAATGAAGAAACTGAGTCTGAATAGTGGCTGGCTCCAAGTCCTAAAAGTGAATGCTAAAGCTAAGGCTGTGATCTGCTCCCTCTGGACTCATTTCTATATCACTTGCTCTGTTCCGTGAATGAACTGGAAAGTCTCTAATTGCCACAAGTACATTTATTCTAGGAAATTTCAATAGATGGTCTTTTGTAGTGTGTGTTTGCAATACATACCAGTAATGTTAATTTTGGAGAACTGATACGTCTGCATTAATATGTTGGTCATTTTAGAGCCCTTTACCCCCTTCTCCCTTACCCCACTCTCCCCCGTTCCCCTTTCCCATCTCCAAAAAGTCTACTTTTAAACAAATGTGAATCATTCAGAACATATTCTCTCAAGAAAGAAATTCTAAGGAGGCAAACACAACTCTTTCCTAGGTAGGGATGTAATTACTGTTTATCTAAATGATGTTAGTTTGCAACCATTTTCTTACAGAAGGTGCATAAATTAGGCAGAAGAAATTTCAGGCTTAGACCTCCTCGAAGGAATGTGTGACTATTGGCAGAACATCTGCCACCAGTTATCTTTAAATCCTTTTTCGATTAAGACCTATAATAACAATTTTTCCAATGCAATATAACTCCTTTTAGGCCTATGAAAATTGTTTGCACGGAGATTTGAGAGTATTAGATGCAGCGGTCTCAAAAAAAAGAAACTTCCAGGGGCTTGTTGCGAATCTGCAAAGGGACCTCTAAGAATTCTGTGCTAAGGCTCGTTTGAAAGGGGAGATTTGTGGTCTCCCAATACTTACTGAAGTACCTCTGGCTTGTGACAGCAGCCTGTGTGCTCAGTGAAGACCAAGAACCAGATTAAATGAACCAAAGGTTAGGACAGTTTGCAACAAAGAGCCGTGTTTACAATGCTATCTATCTGCTGACTGTACAGGTCAGCACATAAAAAGAATGTACCGAATCATGGGCCATCAGCTAAATGCACCTGTACTTAAGTGTGTCCAAAAATGTTCTGTGGGGAGGGGTGAGAAAAAGCAGTTTAGAGACCTTTGCCAACCACTGTTCCCAGGCTGGTCCCATTTCTTGTGAACGAGGTCCCTGAGCAAACACATTAGTGTTACTTGCAGTTAGCCACACTCTCACATTTCAATTTGAAGTAGAGCCGTGTGAAAGCTAAGGCACCTGGGGCATGGGAATGAAATGTTTTTATCATTTTTAGACTTTATGCACAACTTTAGGATTCACCACGAGTGAACTCTACTGCTGCTTAAGTCTAATGATGCACTTTGTATTATGGATGGAGATTAGCCTCTGAGATGCTCTAGCTTGGACACAACCCTGGACCCATTTTGTCAATTGCCCTCATTGTCCTGGCTGTCAATATTCTGGCTGAGCCATCATTAGCTGCTGAGGCTTTGCTATTCATGTGGCTATTGTGGGGCTCAACTCAGATGTAGCACAACAATTGCACAAAGAGAAAAATACTGGCACCTGAGGGTCACTGTTGGTTTCTCAGGTATGTAAAGTCATCCCAAGTATGTCCCTAGAAGTTCAGAGTACAAAATGTCTTAAAGAAGCTACCACTTATATCAAAACTATTACTGCTGCTATCACTCTCATTATTACTACTAACAACAATGGACACATATAGAGTCTTCCATCTTGTTAAATATTGCTCTAGAAGCTTCCTGCTTGGGAACTAAATTCATCCTCACAGATTGTACCTGTGGGTACAGCATTATTGACCCCATTTGACGCGGAAGCTAAGAGACTTGCTCAAGTTCACACAACTAGGGTGCGGTGGAGCAATATTTGAACCCAGAGAGTCTGATTCCAAAGCCTTTGCTTTTAATTGCTGTTGCCTCAACCCCAAAGCACAGACAAAAGAAGACAAGACACTCCTTCCCTTAGCCTACTCAGTGAAGTTCAATGGCCTACTATGGCATTCAGTACTTTCTGTGATTTGGCTACATCTCACATTTTCGGGCTGTATCACGGTCCAGCAGAGTCCACTCTAGCCATTTGAGACTGCTCACCACTACGAGGCCTCTGTTTGTGTTGTTCCTTCAGTTTTACCATCCCCACACACATACATGCACTCCTTTCCCTGCTGAATTCCTATTCTTCCTATAAGGGCCAGCTCCAATTTGGCCAGCTCTTTAGTAAATCCTTTCCAGAGACCCCCCAAACTCTCCTTTGCAGGCCTTGTCTGAATTTCTCTTGGAGCGCTTGGCACCTTTTACCTGGTATTGGGATTACTTATGTGCACAGTAGTCACAGTCACTAGATCACAAATTCACTAATGAAAACCCTCTTCAGACTCTGCTCAAACCACAATTCCTCTCTTGGTTTCCCCAAATACAGGAACTCTGAGGGTCCCACAGTGCTTTGTCCTTACCTCAGTTCGCTGTGACACTTAACCTTATTCCAGGTTAGTGATCTGGAGACCTGCCTCTCCCTAAAATTCAAATGCCTTATGGGCAGAGATCGTGTTATGTATCTGTATCCACAGACTATTATGGTCCCTTGTGCATGTGCTTGTTGAATGAAGGAAAAAATGAGAGTGTCCCCAACTAGAAGTAACCCCTCCCTCCTCTTAGCTCCAACAGCAATTCGTTCCTCCTTCTTGACACTTGTTTTTTATGTTAAATTAGAGTTATCTGTAGACAGGTATTACCCTTCCCTTGTTAGACTATTAGCGCCTTTAAATTAAAAGGGTTGGGTCTATGCCTTGGGCACCTCCAGGTCTACCCTCACTACTGGAGTTCCTGGTCTGGTAAATGCGCTCAATAAATATTCTCTCAATGAGAGATTCGTCACAGTGAGGGAATCCTTAATAGTGGGCTCAAAGGTGTTCCCAGGGAATATAAAGGAAAGAAGGCCAGTCCAGGCTGAAGTGCCCTGTGCATGACAGAAGGCCGGCGGGCCACAGAGCCTGCCACACACAAGCAGCCAGCATTTCTCACAGTCAGTTGTGACATTAGAGACAGATCATTATTCTTTGCTTTGCACTGTAGAAATTAGGGGAACAAACATCGATATCATCCAAAAGAATCAAACAGTGTAAAAACCTATACCAAAAACATTATTTGCATAGAATTCATTAGTCTAACACAATTGCTTCATATATTCTAGAAAAATAAACTATGTGTGCATTTGCCAGGGTGACTGTAGCACAACTCTAGTGTTCCTCTCACATTTTTGATAACAATAACTTTAATTTTCTTAGCTTTGCTTGGATAAAAAGCAATAAATTAACATGTTTATAATAGAACGATAGGAAGGTTTTTAAAGATCATAAAAAACTATCTGAGTCTACGAATTAATATTGGGTCATTCCTATACCATAAGTTATAAATAAAAATAAATTTTTTTTGAAAGAAGTGATCTTCAAAATGGAATTTCTTACAGAATAACACAAACCTAAGATGTACAGGAAGAAGGGAAAAAGGCATTTCTGCGCATCTACTGTGTGTCAAATACCATGCATTATCCTATTTATTCCTCTGAAAAAATGCTCAAAGAGAGATTACAGAGAAAAATAAGTATCTGAACTAAAACATGAGCCTAGCTTTTCTTCTATTCTGCCTGACTTATTTAAAATTCTTTGCAAGTATATCGCTTACTGGAATTCCCCATCAGCCCTATTTTACCTTATACTTCCCCACAACAAATGGCACTTTAGATGCTACCTGGGCCAGTTACCTGCATTTCAGAGGTTCATTCAGTACATCTACAACCAAGTGGTCAGTCTTCCTGCCATGTCACTACCCACGGCAGATGCCTAGCACGTTCACTTCGGTTTATAGTTTAAACCTGAAAGTTACATGGCTTATCCTTTACATTTTTTCACCTTTTCCGAGTACACAGTTTTAATAGCCTGATGACAGCAAGCCAATCAGATGATCCAGATGGGCTGGGTTCCAGCAGATCAATAGCTCACTTGGTGGCCTACCGCCAAGCAAATCACCAGCAGAAAATATGGAGCTCAATTCTTCTCTTGTTCTCACTGATTAATTGACCCTGCTGTCACATTGTCAGAAACACTTTTCCTCGGCGGTGGTGACATTCCCTTCCAAGCAATTACAGGTGTGACAGTGAGCGTGCAACTAGCATGTAGTCAGGGAATCAAGACTGAAAAATGTCTGAATTTATAGACATTTTCAGATTGGGGGAAAGCTTGTGAAAATGTACGGAATATTTAAGTAATAGAATATTCACTATCAGTTTAAAAAACACTAAGCACTTGTCAAAACGGCATAGTTAAATTCTTTTAGATTAAATGAAAATGAAGGAACAATAATTAGGCATGTAATTACCCATAAAAATGTTTTTAAGATTTGTAATTAGAGTTAATTGCTGTAAAATACCATGTTGATTTGAAAAGCTGTTAACTAAATTGAAAATAAAGCAATGACATTGTGAATGTGTGTTTCCTCATATTCACCCAGGTACACCGGGCAGAGGACAGCTCCAGGTGACGTGGCGGCCCAGCTCTCCACAGCACCTCCTGGGCCCGCTCTCTATCCAGCCTCCCTTACTCTTGTTGCACCTGGTTTTTTCTGTTTTTCACTTTGTCCCCACACATGTGAGAGGTCCCATTATTTTCTGCCCCCTACCTCTAGTTCACAGACAGAGATGCCCAAAGAAAATGATTCGCAGGATTAAAAAACAATGAAATGAAGTCATGGAAGTGATCAGGCTTCTAACTGGAGTGCCGCTGAATCATGCCAGGCTTAAATCACTCCACACTTGACCTAACTTCAAAGCATGTCACTTTTATTCACCGTAGCCACAACTACCTCTAAATACAAGAGGTTTGCAAATTTACTCTATCTGAGGTTTCATTCAAATGGGATGTAAGTTAGGAATATAGTTTGGCGATGACCTTAACAGAAAATCTGTCCTGAGGAATAAAGGATGATGCTATCTTTTTAAACTTCACCTTATTAAAAAAAATACTCTAAATCGTGGCTCATGCAATGTCTCTTTGTTGTGTTAATATCATTATTTTCCTACAGCTGTTCTTAAGAAAAGTCCAGCTGTTCATTCCCCCATTCATTCTAGCTGACGTGGGAGGTTATACTATAAATGCTCACTTCCGCTCTTTTTCTTCAAGCAGTTAAGTGTATATGTCTCAATAATACATACTTAATTACCAGTCTACCACATTTGTCCATTTAATGGCTCTTTATGTAGAATTTATTTATATTTACTATAAATTACCTGTATTTTTTTTTTTTTACATTCTAAGACAATCTGACCTTCTAAATATCTCTGCAACATAAAATGTGTACTGTGGTCAGCAGAAGGCTCTAAAGCAAATGGCAGAAGATGTCTGCTCTACATTTCCATCTTCGTCTACCATAGATTTTGTGAAAATGCTAGAGAAGTGAAGATATACTGCATCAAAATATTTGACCAAGAAACTAATTAGGTTTCGGCAATTAGCTCCCAGACTAAACCTTGCAGATTGATTTAAAAGGAGGGCACCTCTGTAAGCAGGCACTTTTCACAGTGATACTAATGAATCCATTCATCTATTCATTCCACAGTCCTCCTCAGCTGGTATTCTGGGTACATCACTGCAAGGTGTGGGAAACACACAGAGTAACTTATGAAATTCTCACAACGAGAATATGTAGGCTATACTACTATGATTCTTACAAGTGCAATTTAGAGAAATTACTTACCCAAGGTCACATAGCTAGGAAGCGGCAGAGTCACCCCAAAAATAACTCAGATAACATGGACAGCCTTAACCAAATCTTTAACCCTGGAAAGTGGTATTTAATCAAAATTTTTTGGCAAAGGATAAACCTCAGGCCACTGTGAACGCACAGAATTGTGGTGGTGGTTGTTGTTGCTGTTGCTATTGGAAGTACTGGGAACTGAGCCCAGGGTCTCTCTACCATTGAGGTATATCCCCAGATTGTTGTTGTTGTTGTTGTTGTTGTTGTTTTTAATTTTGAGACAAGGTCTTGCTAAGTTGCCCAAACTGGCCTCAAATTTGTAATCCTGCCCCAGCCTCCCGAGTAGCTGGGATTATAGGCATGAACCACCTCTCCTCATCTAGTTCCTAGAACTTTTACTGACATTCCACTGCCTGAACAAGATATTCCAACACTGTAGGTGAAGCTAAACTTGGCCTGTCATGATCACAGTAACTCAACACCTCTTTTTCAATGGCCTCTAGAGTCACGAAGTTCTGTGTCTTACCAACATTCCAAGATATAATTCAGTAGAGTCTGATTTAAGCCAAGAGTCATTAGTTATTTTGAAAAGTTGTTTCAAATTCATTATGAGGACGTCAATCTTAGTTGTCCATAGAGGTTATGCAGATGTCTATAGCTTGAAGAACCAAGAGAACCATCAAGAGCAGCTTCCCTCCACACCTCAGGCCCATGAAAAGGCCCAAGCTCAAGTAGCTGAAGCTCTACTGAGTACACATGGATGACAGATCTCAGGAAAATACAGCTTGTGATAAGGAACAAACAAGCGATGGGTGGCTACTTACTCCCTTTTAGAAATCAGTTCAATTCCAATCAAACCACACATTCTGCAGTCTCTTCTTTAGTTTCCTTTAAAAAAAAAAATCCCTCCACTACAACAAAAACAACAACAAAAATCCGCTGAAAGGAACTCTTTTAACCAAAAAGATAGTCACACTCCTTGAGCTCCCTTTCCTTTTCGAAAACAGACCAATCAATGTCAAATGCCTCCCTGGGCAGCCAGATAGAACACAGTAAACTGATTTTCAGAAACTCACACAAGAAGTAGCAAATACAATGGAATTCATTCAAGCCACTGTCTCTTGTCTCCTTGATTTTTAGTGATGGGCTAAGGACAAGACTCCTCTGCTCTTGCAGACTGGTTAAGGGTTGGGGCTATACCAGTGTTGCTTCCTGTCTTCGTCCAGCAGATGTCCAACTTTGGGTAACATGTGTTTCTGGCATTCATATAACTGAATGTCATTTCTTTATGAAGACCCTGTAGAGTTAGATATGAGGTATAAATTGTAGTATTCTGTAGCACAGTAGGGCAACTAGTGTTTACAACAATTTATTATGCATTTTATAAAAGAAGAGTTTGAAGGTTCCCAGCACAAGGAAATGATACATGTTTAAAGAAGATGCAAATGTTAATTATCTCACCTTCCTTGTTACACACTGAATTTGTGCAATGAATTATCACACTGTACTTCACAAATGTGTAAATTATAAAAGGTCACTAGGTGTTGTACCAGTTGACTCAGAATTATAGGAAGGAGATCAGTATTTTTTTTTCTTAATGCTGGCGAGATTCAAATGTATAGCCAAGGCTAAGGGCTACTAGTTTGGGTGGTTTCAACCTTGGGAGGTTGCTAAGTAACTTAAAATCAGGACATGGGCAGCAGGGGTAACTCTCTAGACCAGGATAGTCCAATAGAAATATCATCTGCGTCATGGGTATAATTTTAAAATTTCTGAGTAGCACATGGAAAAAGTGAAGGTACCAAGTAAGTAACCAAACATAACTAAAATATTATCATTTCAACATGTAATCAATACAAATGTATTTTTTTCATATTGTTTTGGAAATTTAGTGCATATTTTACATGTACAGCACATCCTGTACACTGAAGAGCACAGCTCTGGAAGCTAAGACACTCTGCTACCATGACAATATGTCCTAAGGAATACTCACAAATGAGTATGATTTTTACATACCTAGTAGCTACCACTGCGACATGACAGCATATAAAGCGATCCAAGGCAAAGATGTTTTACGCAGTCGTGACCCTCAGAGCTGGAAGAGTCCACAGATATCTGGTCCAACTCCTTTATCTATTAACAAGGTGATTGAGGCCACTGGGGTAGAAGGCTGGCCTCAGATTACACTGATAATTAGTGACAACACAAAGACTCTGGAATCTTAGGCTGTTCTCATTGTCCTGAAAGAGACTAGTAGTTAAAAAGGTAACATCAAGCCTAATTTTTCCTTTTCTTGATTAGCAAAGAAGTATTTTCTTTAATGATGACTAAAGAAAACAACTGTCTTCTGATGCTGGATATAACAAAGAAAACTATGCCACCAGAAATTCAAGTTTATATCATTTAACCAAATTTATTGGAAGCTTTTCATTTTACATTAAAATAACTAATTTTCACTCTGTTTTTTTGTGGGTTTGTTGTTGTTGTTGTTTTGTTTTTTTTTTTTTTTAGTGTAGCAGACTTTGGAGAGATTATTTGATGCCTCTTCAGTCATCAGTTTCAGCATACAAAGAATGAGGTGGTTAAAAGGCCAAATTAACTCAGGAGGATCCTCGTTGAATAGTGATTGATTTCTGGAACAATCCACACATCTGGTAGCAACAATCAGATGTCCCTTTAACAGAACTGCATTAAACAAAAAAGCATGTGGGATGTTCCAGGCCACTGGTTGGTTACATAGCCTTCTTAGTCTATCATCTGTTTTTTTGAGAAAACAAGGGTCTGTAAGGTCACTTAAATACAAATAGCCACCTGCCTGATACCCATGAGCTTGCAATAAGTAAAAAGTCTTTTTTAAAAAGATGCTTAGTAACGATCACCATGTGCTTCCCTAGCATGCCCTTATGTGTCCTAGGAAGAGCTGTGGGCCAATGTGTTTGAGTTTTTCTTTGTTTCTTTAATTATTTTCCTCAGTGGTTGATTGGTACTAATCTGGAGACAGTTTTGTCCAACCCATGGCTTGTCTAATATTATTACTGTTACACTACGCAATTGTGTAAATGACCAGTATGTGGATACCTAGTAACACACCGCTTCTATCCTTCATGCACTCAGTCATTGCTTGGGAAGTCTACATACAACACTGTGCTATGCCCTTGAGGGGAAAAAAAATAAAGGAGGTGAAAATTCTACCCTCAAGATGTTTAGATACTTGTAAAAGGGAAGATGCAAATAGCTAGAACAAATGACAGAATCTTAGTATTCAAAGACATGCATTATGCAATATTATGGCAGGTAATGTATCTTTTATGGATTTATAGCTGCATAATTTATTATGAGAACAATGTAACTAGATGTGTGTAAGAAATCGACATACAGGTTACCAAAGAAGAAGAGACAGTTTTGATGAACTTCAGCATTTTGGAGTCAGGGCTTAAAGTTGAAAGCTGCAATCGTATCAGCTTCCACAGAACGGAAGTTTTTTCCCACTCTTTATTCTGTCTTAATTTCATGGTGAGAAGAAAATGCTCATTTACTCAGAATAGAAATTCATTTTTCTTATTCAACTATGCACTGCCCAACATGATCTGGGTGTGAATTTTTATAAAAAGAAAAAAAATGAAATGCAGCTTTCCCAATCTACAACACACATCCAACATATCTGAATATTTGTACACAGGAAACAAGAGACACTTTATCATGGAGCTTGCTCAGAGTCCAGTGAATCTGGTAGTATTCATCTCCATATGGTGAAGATAACAGGCAAATGACTGTCCCTGGCAGATGGACCAACAGACACGGTGGAGGACTGCTGATGGTAAGGACAGAAAAGCCCTTTCCTAGGAGCTTTCCTCCTCTTGACCTTGGAGATGATGGGATTTTGAAGTGTTCTAATAACTATGTGGAGCTGGAAAAGACAGAAATCGCTAAAGACTTCGATTCTGGCTTGTGGCAAAAGGGATGATAAGGATGCATTTGAGATGAGTTCCGAAGGATGGGACAAGTTTTAAACAGCTGAATTGAGGAAAAGGACCATGGTAGGCAAAGACAGCAGCCTGGAGAGGGAGGTGGTAGGACCCTGGAAAACCCAGAGGAGTCAGAGCAACAGGCGACCACAGTGCCAGATGAAACACTCTGGGAAGCACAGCAGGGAGGCTGAGCCAAAGTTCTCTTTTGGGGCTAACCACAATGTCCTTTCTCTAAAATATTCACCACCAGTGGACCCAAGGAAGAAGATGAGAGGATGGTGTGGTAAAAGTGAATGAACAACAGCAAACATCTTTCTTCCTTTGGCCAAGTTCCTCTGCCAAAGTTGTTTGAGCTTCCCTTTGTTGTTCGTAAGCCCCTCATGTAGTAAGGAGGGCTGTAGGTAGCTCTGTAGAAGGCTTTCCAAGCTCCTGCAGAGAACCAAATAATGGGACTTTGCAAACGAGGCATTTTAAACGTCCTTAATCCCAAGAAGTTTAATAATATTCACAAACACAAGTTTCACTGAAAAACTTGAAAAGAAAAAAAGAAGTCTACTACATTAATAAAAGCATTAGTGGACTGTAATAAGGTTTTGATTTAATCTCTTTAGAAAGCCTTTAATACCCTGAGTCAAATACAAATCTAATCTTCTCGTTTCCTCTGAAATTCTACCTCGACAAATTGTTCATCCAGCCAAGCAAAGGCATTGAAGCCTCTTCAGAATTTCTTCTTCCCACTGTCTAAACCAGGTGAGGTTTTCCAGTCTTGTTTTATATAAGCCACATCTTGTGTTGGACTCATGGCGGCTATTTCCCAGATTAAACAGTCGTCTTTTACTGGCAATCTTTTTTGGTATAATTAATTTTGCTAATTGATAAATATATTGTACACACGTATTGGGTACAACATGATGTTTTTAAATATGTATACACTGTGTAATGAATAAGCCAAGTTAAGTAAGATGTACATTAGCTCACACACTTATTTTTGTGGTGAGAACACTTAAAATCTATTCTCTTAGTAGTTTTCAAATAAGCAATGTATTGTTATTAAAAATATACTGTTTTGGGGGCTGGGGATTTAGCTCAGTGATTAGAGTGCTTGCCTTGCAAGCACAAGGCCCTGAGTTCGATCCCCGGCACCACACCAAAAAAAAAAAAAATACTGTTTTGGGGGGGTTCCTGGGGATCGAACTCAGGACCTTGTGCTTGCTAGGCAAGTGCTCTACCACTGAGCTAAATCCCAAAGCCCAATATACTGTTATTATCTTTAGCTATCACGCTGCATGATAGATCCCCAGAACTTATTCTAATTCAAACTTCATACCTTTTGGCCAACATCTCGCCATTCTCCCTGACCCCCAGCCTTCAGTAACCACCATTCTACTCTTTATGTGCTGTGTTCAACTTTGTTTTACTAGTGAGGTCGCGAAGAATTTTTTCTTCTGGCTTTTTTTTTTTTTTTTACTTAACATAATGCCCCCCAGGTTCATCCACACTGCTGCAAATGCCAGGATCTCTTTCCTTTTTAAGGCTAAATAGTATTTCATTATGTATATACTCTACGTTTACTACATCTAGTCATTGGTTAATGTACACTTAGGCATGTTTTTAAAGCCACAAACCCTAAAATGTTTTCCAAGTAGTTACTTGTGGATATTGCTTCTCTTCTTCTTTCCATTACTGTCTTCTCTTCCCCTGCTTCTTCCTTTAACTTGGGGACACTAGATCTGATACTAACGCCTGCGTACTTCAGGCTCAACCTGACTCGCTCTGTAAGCAGCAGTGCTTTTTCTTCGGTTAGTAGTTTATAAATAAGGCCACATTGCTTAACTTCAAGCTGAGGGAACAGAATGTGTCACAGATACTTTCCAAACTCTCTATTACCCATGATGATTAGAGAGTAGATTTTTTAAATTTTCAGTTTTAAAAGCCTTGTCTATTCCTTTAACTATGTTTAATTGGGGAAAACTGCCTCACATTTGTAATATTGTAGGATTGTCATCTAAAAGTTTATTCAGAATTGGGGAATTTGTCTTTTTACACCCATGCAAAGTGGCTCATTCCAAGAAACAGGCTGGAATCTAAGTCAGCTGGATCATGCTTATCTTTATAAAGTGTATCAGAAGATGTCTGTAAATTTTATCCAAGAAACAGAAACACATCACATTAAATTTTATAATGTGGATTCATCTGTGTTTTCTCCCTTGTACTCACAATAACACCACAAGATAGGTTAAGCAAAAGCAAATATTACTGTTCGTCCCATTTTACAGATGTAAAAACTGGAAATGACATAAAGATCACCCAATCAATACAGTAATTAGATGTTGACTCTAAATTTTCTGTCCTCCTACTTGATACATGTGCTATCAGCTTCAGTAATGGAGTACAAGTACTTAGCTGGCATTCAATATAAGATGTTTCATTGTCTGAATAAAATTGACAGAAATTATGTTGGAAAACTGACCCTTAACTGATTAGGTTGAGAGAAGAGGAAAAGGTTGAGTACAAATAATAAGAGACCTTTCCCACTCTTAGATCGAGTGTTCACTGGCGCCATTAAAATGAAACTAAATGAAATACTTTTGCTGCCTCTGACTTAACTTTCTCTAAACCAGAAGTGTATTTTCCTGAATATTTACATTAAGTTCATAAGCTCAAACGAGGTGATTTCTTCTGCAGTAGAATTTAATATTTTACATTCTTCTAGCCCCATTTTTTTTATCTGTAAACAAACATCAAGGGTCCCTTTAACTGCAGAAGGCATGATAATTCCTGTATATTCTGCTCCCAGAACTAGACCGATGGGCAAAGAGGAGAGCAGAGTCCAAAGGCAATGACATCAGGGGTTCAGTCAGAGGAATTTTGCTCCCAGTAGCCTCTTCAAAAAGAAGGTAGCTCTTAGTGAAGGTGGCTGCAATGTTCAGCACATCAAAGTAATTATTACCAGATCAGAAATGCCCAACTGTAAAAACTAAAATATTAAGCTCATTCTATCCTTTACCTAAATAAAGGTTTTCATGGCATTTATTATTTTTCCTACCAGGAAAACTCCCACACACTTATTGTGGAAAAATTTTGAAAATGTGGGAAAAATGTATTTATCTTTCTTCAGAGGAATTCAGTCTTGCATTAGAATGTTTCAGGCTCTGTTTTGCAGAACAGCAAAGATGGGGCAAAGGGAAGGAACCACACTTGAAACTGGCTTTGGACTAGGACAGATGTGTGTGGGAACAAACGCGATTTCAGCAGAACCCTGTAGGGATGTCAGTCTCAAGAGCAAGATGGTGCAGTAAATGTAATAAATGCCATGGGCGGGGACATGGCAGAATACTTGATCATGAGTATGCTACAATACAGGCAAAGTCTTCACTAGCTGCTCCTGGTTACTACGTGCTCTTTCTTCCAGAACATTCTCAATATCCAAAAGTCCCTTCTCTTGTCTCCCTCCATAAACACATATGTAGTAGTCACCCTTCTTGTCATGATTTCGAGTTTAATCCTTGCCTAGCCGTAACTGCATAATTCACAGTGCATGATCAGCGTGTTGTGTGCTGATTGTATATATCCGCCAAGAATGTGACTGTTCGAAAAAAGTAATTTCACACTGGCTCCTGCTCTCATTCAGCTATAGGAAGCATGGCTATGCCAAATCATAGCTTCTTCACATTCTACTGGGCATTGTTATTTAATTATTAGGTAGAAAATACATCAAACTTTTCAACTCATGTAGTGAACAAACTAAATACATACAATCTAGAGGGAAGAGGAAAGCAAGGATGTTAATCAAAGGGTAGAGACACGAGGAAATATTTAGTGATCCAGTGCCCATAATGAAGACTATAATAAATAATAGTGCACTGTATATTTCGAAATCAAAAAAATCACTAAGAGTAGGTTTTAAATGTTTTCATCACAAAATTATAAGTATATGAGGTAACAGATTAGTTATCATCTTGATTTAATCATTTCACAATGTAAATGTATATTAAAACATCACATTATGCCCCCATAAATATATACAATTTCAATTTTTAAATTTAAAAAAAATTAAAAATCCAGAGAAAGAAACAAATGAAATGCTGTATTTGGAACTGACCAGGTTCTCTGTTCCGCTATGCACAGTCCTGTAGTATTATTCATTCCTAACACTGTGGGGGCGGGGGGAGCATCAAAGGGAAGAGGAAGCTCAAGATCTTTCCGGCTTTACTGTGAACAGTACATACATTAACAAAGCCCCTTGGCCTGAATTAATGTTTGCTTTTCCGTATTGTCATGGGTCTGGTCTCCCAGGCACCATATGAAATTGCAACTGACTAAACTAGAAGTATATAGAAGAAAACTGGATACTAAGGTTCTCAAAAAATAACAACACACTAAGTAGCTTTCCACCCTCCATTTTATTCCTTCCTGTGCCACCATGACCTAATTTTCAAGGAGTGAAATAGTTTTTATCAGAAGCACAAGTTACGCCTGCAGCCCTGAGCAAAGCCGCACTAGGCCATCTTCTAGCTGGGTTTGCACTGTTCAGGAACTCTGGGTGAGGCAGTAATGCTGTCTGACCACAAATGTCACACAGCCAGTGGAAGAATGGCATCAAGCAAGGGAACGAGTATTCTGTCTGGACCAGGAAGACCACAGGAGCACCGCTGCCCTGGCCACCAGGACTGAAGAGCAAGGCAGCAAGGTTAACAGGGGCTGCCAAATAATGGAACAAGGAATGGCTGAGGGAAACTGAGCTGTACAGGGAGAAGGGTCAAGTGAGGCACAGGCGCTGTCTTCCATGCTCAGAAGGGTCATCTGTCAGCATGAGGTGATTCATCCACGTGCTCAGAACCTACACGGAGGGAGGAAGATTTCAGTGCAGTGTGGGGGAGAACTGACGGCCAGAGACTGAAAGAGCTACCTCAGGCAGCACCGAGTTCCCCAGGCCTGGAGATGTTCCAGCAGGCAGAGGAGAGACCATTTACTGGGGATTTCAATATTGAAGTAGAAGAATTATGCAAAATGGCCTCTAAGAGATCTTTGCAACTGTAACAATATACAGGTTGAGCATCCCAACTCTGAGATCTGAAATGCTCCAAAATATGAAATCTTTCATTTTTTGGATTAGAGATGTTTACCAGTAATGTCTATATGAATATCCCAAAATCAGGAACAGTTCTGGTCCCAAGCATTTTGAATACGGGTTAGCCAACCCGCACTATCCTATTGCTTCCTCTTGTCCTCAGTCTAAGGACGCACTGGAAATCTTCTTGTATCATAAATGAAGTCACTGCTGAGCTCACCACCTTCCTTCACTGACAGATTTGGTAACTCTTATTCGGCCCGGGAATACAGTGAGGATTTTAGGCAGTGCTGCGGGGAGCTTAAAAAAAATTTGGGGACAGGCTGAGCTGGGCTGAACCAAAGTCAGCCCTAGGCCTCTAAATAGATTGTCACCATTCAACTAGCTCAAGAAGTGCTTCCTCCGGTAGCATCCCCACTCTCAGCCTCTCACACGTGGACTTTTCTGCACTTCCACCCAGACTTCTACACACAACAGCCTCCTGCAGGCGCTCATGATGGAAACCCCTCGACATGCACAGGTTCAGTGGGGATCCTCACTCGCTTTAGCAGGAATGTAACTGCTCAATCACCATCCTTATCGTCAGTCTCCACCTCCACTCTAGACTGTCACTCATCCTCCTCCAGCCGAGTTGCTAGGCAGCTGGAAGTCTCCTTTGCGAACCAATCACAGAGCAGACGTTGGCTCTTTCTTATTGGTTTAACCATGTCTGCAGGCCTCTGCAATCTGAACCTGGTGCGCAAACTCAGGTGCAAGGCAATTAAAATGATGGAAATACACTCCAGCTGCCTTATGCTTTGCCTTCCGACACAATAGAGTAAGCCTCCCTCCTGCCTTTGCAACAGAGGTGTGCAGCCAAGTGCACAATATCATCTCAGTCAGGTGGCAAAGAGCCTTGCCTCACCTATAGAGCTACATCCTGATCCTTCTTTCTTATGCAACACATAAAGAACACATACAAAATGCATCCAAATCAAAGCCTTCTGTGGTTTCTGTCTTTTCTAGCTCTGCATAGTCATTAGAACACTTCAAAATCCCATCACCAACAAAGTCAAGAGGAGAAGGTGCAGGGAGAGGAAGCTCCTACACTTTCTCCTAGGAAAGGGCTTTTCGGTCCCTACCATCAGCAATCCTTCACCGGGTTTGTTGGTCCATCTGCCAGGGACAGTCATTTGCCTGTTATCTTCACAATATGGAGATGCATACAGCCAGATTCACTGGACTCTGAGCAAGCTCCATGATAAAGGTTCTCTTGCTTCCTCTGTGCAAATATTCAAATATATCAGATGCATGTCGTAGATTGGGAAAGCTGTCTTCCACTTTTTTGTAAAAATTTACACCCAGCTCATATTGGGCAATGCACAGTTCAATCCACAGTATGCGTTACTATTCTGGGTAACAAGAATTTCTCAGCACCATGAAATTAACCGCTTACTGGTCCAATTATTTAAATACAGTATGACCAAAAATTGCATATTTTTCATTAAGTTTTACAATATAATAGGAAATATAAAAGTGACAATTTCATCAAATGTATTCAATACAAGAATCGACTGGTTGAAATGACACCTGCCCAAAAGACGCTCAGGATAGTCAGTACCTAAACAAACTCGCTGTCCGAGGGCTGCTCCAGGTAAACTGATAAGTGGTAAAAGCAGGATAAAGAGGAGAAAATAACCTTCTTTTTGTGGAAGCTGGTAAGATTGTGGCTTTTATCTTTAAACCCTGATTCCAAATGTTAGGGTTTAATGAAACTGTTTTTCTCTCTCCGTAAGCTGTGTTCCTTTCTCACATCTAGTCAAAATGATCCTATAACAAAGAATTTATTTTCTACCCTGTGCCAACATGTAATTCATTTTCTTTCAGATTTTGATCTTCCTCTCTCACAGAAATCCCACAAGCATATCCTACACTAATCAAGCTAAATGCCCAGCATATTAAAAATAAATATGTTGTAATGTGGTGGCTTTTCAAAATATTCAGCATGGGGCATTTGGATAAGCTCTACTGAATAATTTTGAATAATCTAATATACACAAAAATTTCCAACATACTTTCCTAAAGAGAAGTGCCTCCTGGAAAAGCTTTCCTTAGGTAAAATGCAACCTATATATTCTGTTTGCTTACTATAAAAATAAATCAGAAGTTCTCTGCTGATACAAAGATATAATGAGTTTAAATTAAGTAGATTCCTTGGGCATGGTCAGGGCTGAGAAACAGAGAGGGCCATATTGACCATTCTGTCAGCCATGCAGAAGGGGAAAACGTCAAATAAAACAAGGTGCTAATCACCACCTCTCACTAGGGATAGAAAGCACTGCCAAAATGATCTGTAAATCATCTGGCTTTCTGTAGCCACATTTGAAGTGCTGTTTTCACCTCTTTGTTGCATTTTATCCCCAAACCACCAGTTGTTTACTTAAAACCCTCAGGAAGCACCTTGGAAGGCATCTAGAGCATTCTTGTGTGCTTTAAGCCATCTGTTATTTTCTGACTTTCTCAATGTCTGCGTTCTGTGCTTTTCCTCTTCCCATTAGCAAAATGAACTCCTTCATACGTCGAGATAAAAGCTTCCTGTGCTTAGACAATGGCAAATTTGAATATAATTCCCTTCTGGGGCTAAGAAAACTTCTGTGCCAGGCTGAAGGGGCTGTCATTCTTGGCCCTTCCTTCCCAGACACTGGGGCTCACAGCATCTTTGCGGGCTCCATTTCATTTCCTTTCTTCTCTTCCCAACTCCTGTCCTGTCTGCATTTCTATAACTTCTTTGTAGGTGCCTGGATTCAGACCTTTTGACAGCAGTGAGATGCCTTGCTTAGATTGAGGTTTCAAAGGAACTGATTTTCTGGCTCTAGGATCTTCCAGAATATCTGAGCTTTGATCATGGGCCACAGCAACCTCACTGTTGAGCCCAAGTAAGGCCCCTGGGGCCCCAGGCAGATGGCTGCCACCCAGACTCCATGCCTGGCAGTATGTATGTGGTGGTGGTGGGTAAACAGTCTTTTATATGTGACTCGACCTTCATGAATCTAAAAGTACTTCCATGTGAACTTAATTTGATCCTAAATATTAACCTAATTTAGGATTAAGCAGAGCAAGTGCAATGTCACAGACATTTTTCAGATGAGAGTACAGAGACACAGAAGATGCCCCAATTTGTATCATGAATAAGTGAGAAGTAATATTAAGTATTGTTGAATAACACTACTGACCCTCTTAACACTTCTGCAACTATTATTCCTAGCAATAGCCCCAGTGGTGATAGTAGCATATGAATGCTGTTTTTTTGAGTGTCTCCTTCAGAATAGTATCGATTACATAATTCCAAGACCTATTGTAATATGCAAATATGGAACCCTTGTTTTCAAAACTTCTTAAGAATTTCAAGATGGTGACTGTGGTGCATTAAACCAAGCATGGAGGTCTTCTAAACTCAGAGCCCTGTGCAAAGGCACAGGTCACAAGCCCATGGAGTTGGTCCTGCTCCTGTACCTTCAAAGATATCTGAGCTTTAGTATAATGTCTAACTATGGGGACAAGGGAGCAAATACATCACCAGTTCTCTTATTCTTCTTATTATATGAAAACTTCTGGTTTGGTTACCTCTTATAAATCTCTTACATCATCAAGAGTGCCATTAGAATCAGAATGTGTCACAATTCCTAGATGACAAACCAGCTTCTATTTCACTGATTCCGGAGATAATATACTTCCTGTGGAATTCTGATACATCTTGCTGAACCTCTCAAATTCCATATAAAACAAAAGTAGGAAAACAGCTCAGTCTGTATTCCTTCTCCTCATAGGTCCTTCAGTAAAGAAAGGCTACACTGATGATGCTAAGACTAAACTAAGCCATGACAAGAAAAAAGACTCGCTGTTTCATCCCACCTACAAAGAAATGGCACAGTCATTGAAGGCACAGCCTCATACAAGACTGTGCTACGTGGTTGTCCCTGCAGAGTGGCTAGACATTTTGGGTGTGGACTGATCCAGTCTGCCTCCTGGTGAGGCTCCACCCAACCCCATCCAAGCTAGGAAACCAATAACAGAGTGCTGGGAAAACCATCAAACAATGAAAGATATACTGTAATCTTATTTAATAGGGCTATTATAACATCTTAAATGAGATCCACACATGTTTTTCTAAATATAATACATAGAAAAGCTATTTTCATTGATATCCAAACTCTAATGCCAATAGATCTTAGAGTTTGGCTTTCTGCGCTCCAGAATATTTGTGTCTTGACAAATGACTTATTATATTTAATCAATTCTAAGATTCATACTTTTCATTTTTTCACATCTCTGAAACCAAAATGCACATTAGAATCAATGGCATTTTTACAGTCACTGTGGGCCAGGAGATAGCTGAATAGGAGTTGGCACTGTATAGGCTCAGACTTGGTCATGGATATTGCTACATCAAGATATATGATAAAAATATGCCTAAATAAGTATAAAAAGCTCTTTTGGTCAACAGAAAATTAAAATTTCATGACTATGAAAGCTTTACATGGTAATTTCCCTGGAAGTATACCTTTTTCTTAATGCTACATACAAAGAACTAAATTAAAAATCTCAAATGTGATGAAATACTTTGAATCTTCAACAGAATGCAATATCCACTCCTGGGAATTCTGAATAATTTAAAAAGCTTCACATGTAATCAATGAGAAGCCTTCCAGAGTTCATACTAGGAACACTTCTAGGTACTTAGGACAGATTATTTTTCAAATAGCCTTAATGAAATTTTTTTTAACTTCTTCCTGCTTACAAGTAGAAATTCACCAACATGGGAACCTAAACATTAATGAAAGTTACTGGTAACATCAGAATATCAACATACTGGACTTGACTAGTGGAAAAATCTATTTTTTCCATAGTCGTGATTTTAAGGGAAGCTTGAGATTTCCAATAGAAGTTCTAGACCAGTGCTATCATATAATACATATAATGTGAGCCACATATGTAATTTTAAATTTTCATGTTGCAACATTTTAGAATGTTTTAAAATAAGTGAAATTAAATTTAATAATATTTATTATTTAGCTCAACACAAAATATTGTCATTTCAACATACAACCAATAGAAAATATTAAATACTTTATTTCTATTTGTTCTATCTTTGCAATGTACTGTATTTTAAACTTAGAGCATATCTCAGTTCATACCAGCCATATTTCAAACAATCAATAGTCACATGTGAATGTGGCTCCCATAATGAACAATTAGGTTTGATTTATCAGTAAAACAATATGGATTTATTAGCACAAGAAAATGATTCCTCCCAGAATGTTTTGCTC
>PVJO010013736.1:0-50604 GCA_004026905.1 Hystrix cristata | reverse complement strand
AAAAGAAATAAAATTAAAAGGTCTGGGGAAGTAACTTGGTCATGGAACACTTGTTTATAGCACGTGCACTTCTGGGTTCAATTTCCAGTACCAAAAAGAAAAAAATTATTAGTCCTTTCAATGAGCTCAAAATTTATTTCTGGTTTATAAAAGCCAGTACTAGTCCTTCTGATAGCTAAAATCCTCTTTAGTATGATGGCCCTAACTGTGATCAGCTAATAAAATCCACATCACCCCACTCAGCCAAAAGAAAACACCCATTTGCCAGGGGAAAAGCTAAGCATTAATTTTCTACAGAAATGGAATTTTCCTCAAGAAAAGTATATAATAAACACCACTTTTGTCCTCCCATTTTCCTCCCCTAAGAATGAATCTACAGTGTCTTCTCCATCTCAGTAAATGTCACAATCATTCATCCACCCAGCTACTTCACAGGCCAAGTCACCCTTGATTTTTCCTTTGTCCCTGGTCTCCACCAAAAGACCCAACAGTCCCACCTCCAGAATCCACCACAAATATTGACTTTAACCCTCATCCATCCCACTCTGTCTTAGTTAGGTTTTCTCTCGTTGCTGGGACAAGTACTGGACACCCAAAGTTAGGGGAAGAAAGGTTTATTTGGCTCACAGTTTGTAGAGGTTTCAGTCCACAGTCAGCTGGGTCCGAGGCACGGTGGCAGGCAGACAGGGAGAAGTCAGCAAGGTAGGCAAGGAATGCAAGCAAGCATGCAGCTAACCAGCTTCTTCCTGTATCTTATATTTTATCCAGGCTACCTGGTTTTAGGGTGGGCAGTACTCCCACCCTTAATCCTAATACCCTTAATCCTAGCGTCACATCCTTGATCCAAGCAGAACCATCCCAAAGCAATCAGTGGACTAATTTAGTAATCACACACTCCAGATCCAGCTACCTCTTACCACATGAGGCTTTGGGGGGACATCTAGACACAAACCATAACACACTCTAAGCTGCTGCCACCACCTCTTTACTCAACAACTGTGACAGCCAACCTGGTATTCCTACTTCTACCTCCGCCCCTACACTCTGTTATCCAAACACTGGAGTGTCTAATCTATGGAACATATACAGCAACTACACTCTACACAAAACTACCCTGCACAAAACCTCACAGAATCTCACACTTTGTTTTAAAAAGTTCTTATTCATTTCATGCTTTTCAAAACACTGCCATTCTGCTTCCTGGAAGCTTTCCTTTCTATCCCCACCTCACCAGGTTTAGCTATCCAGCCCCTCCCACTGTGCCTCACTGCACCCTCTGTACTGGTCTCCGTGCTGCCTGGAATGAGAAGTGGCCTCACGGGTCCCCAGAGGCTCCCTATACCCCATTCCCTCAGGCACATTATTCAGGTTTATTTCCTTCATAGCACTTACTAGAATGTGATAGAAATTAATCTACTCTTTCATTATTTGTTGTTATCCCCCCAGTAAGATAGACCCTTCAAGAAAACAAGAATTTTATTTCTCTCACTTCCTAACATATTTCAGAAGCCTAAACTATTACCTATCTAAATTTCAGAAAAGTTGACTCTCCAAGAAGGGTCCCAAGTGGGCCTAAAATTCCAAATGGAGCCCTTAGTTGATGGTGTGTTCCCAGAAAAACAACACACTGAGCTTTGCAACCCTTGTCTGGGGCATGCTCCTGTTTCGACTACCAAGATAAACAATCTACTCCAAAAAGTCTCATTTTGTCACTGAAGATGACCAATGAACTACTACCCACAGAACTGCACAGTCATAGGTAAATATCAACCAATCAGGAATGAGTATTGCTGCATCTACATAAAGCTGGCCAATCAGAATTGAGTATGTTTGATCCATCATTCGCATAAGTGAAAATCTGGGCAATGCCTTTTTTCCCATACAAGTCAGCTGTACATCCTCACCCTTATTCCTTCAGAATGCACTCTCAATTTGTGGCAAAGACTGCCTGTTCCTGGTTTGCAAACTCCTTTTCTTTCTTGTTCTTCAAAAAGCCTCCCCTTTTTCTTGAAGTATTTATAGTGAAAATTTGTTCACACCTGGCATGTAGAATGTATATGGGAAACATCTATAAATAAATTAATGTGATCACACAAAGCTATTTATGTCTTTTAAATCTCTTAAATCCTTAAGTTAGAATGTGAGAGAAAATGTGAAGTCTTTTCATATTTTCCATAGCATTCTATAACTCAAAATGACAGGTCATAAACCTAAGAATGTATAAAATAACCTGAGACTAAAATCAGAAGGGTTAACTGAAATAGGCCAATTCATAAACTGTATCAGTAAAATCCCAATCAAAAATATTTTTTGTTTAAATTACATGTGTATATGAAGATGGAAGAACCTCAGGATTCTGTTAAGGAAGGGAACAAAGTTACGAAGTCAAGAGGTGGGAAGACTGCCAATTATGAGCTTATTCCTACGAGTATTATGTCTTGAACAGCAACTGCTGTCAAGAGAATTATTGGTTAGAAATTCTCCCAACAGTTATTTTCTGAAAATCAACAGAGAGACTAATTATCAGCAACTTCTCTCCCAAGGGATAAGCATATCTGTCCCCATTTTGATGCCTCAGTCTCTATAGCCCCTGAAATGTTATTTCTCTGGATTTTGAAGCAAATCCTTGATTATGTATCCAGTAAGTACATGATTCTGTTACTGAGCTGCTATTTAAATACATGGAGCAATGCTTCTTATGAGAATATCTTTAATGTCTTCTTTGTTTTATGTTCAGTTTGGTGTGGGCAAGTAGAGATTTAGTGCAGAGTCACCAAAAATAGTAAGAAAACACAATCACATCAACCTGGGCAGACAGAAATGTCCTATTTTAAGGAAAGGACTGCCTACCATGTAGAAGGGTTTAATTTTTGTGGGTTTGCCTTTCACCCGTTATGCCACACCCAGCTGCCCTCCAAAATAACATGCCGAAGGACACAAGAATGGAAAGAGGTGAGGTATAAGAGGTTAACTGAATTTTTAAAAATAGAGAGAAGGGCTGGGGATGTAGTTCAGTGGCAAAGCACTTGCCCAGTATGTGTGGGACCCTGGGTTCATTCCCAATAATGCAAAATAAGTAATAAACAGTTTAAAAGAGAGAAAGAAATAGAGTGATCATATTCCTTTCGGCTTACCCCAATTCCATATCTGTTGAATAACAAGACTGTTTACTTCTGAGCTCTAATGGCAAAAAATGAAGTTAATTTAGGGATACTTTTAATCAAAAATCAAGTGTTAGTCATAGCTAGCTTTTCCCTTCATTTGTACTATATTTACTTATAATTCCAATGTCTGATACATTTTCTAAAACAGTTTGACAACACTTAATGTACCATAATCCTCAGATTCTGCCTCTACAATATCACAGATCTTTCATCGAAGAGAGAGCAGGAAAAAATTAAAATTATATGATTCTTCCCATAGAAAGAGAAGTTCTACCTAGCAATGATTTTTTTTAAAAAAGTACCACCGTAACAAATTTAAAGTTAAAAAAAAAATAATAATAAGGTTCCTAAACAACAGCATATCCCAGAGAATTTTCTTTCAGATGGCATCAAAGTTCTCAGAATATTTTATGATTTATTTGTAGATACTGAAGGGAGACTGGAGAAGATCACAGGCTGTGGTAGGGAAAAGGAAAAAGAAAAACAGGTAAATAACAGAACTTTTTGTAATGGGACTGGGAATTAAGCCCGGCACTTTTGTACTGAACTGCATCGCCAGGTCCCCCTCACCACCTTTTTGTTTTTTATTTTGAGACAGAATCTCAATAAACTGCTCAGGCTGTGCTTGAACTTGCAATCTCCCTGCTTCAGCCTCCCGAGAAGCTGGGATTACAGAGATGGATGGCATCTCGCGCAGCTACAGTTTATTATTTGCTACCACATTTTGACCTCAACCTCTGTTCATTTTTGCTGTCTTTTAAAACTTCATTACTTCACTCTCTGAACCACGGCACACATGTGGAAGAAGGCTAACAAGAAAAGAGGTGCAGTTAGCAACAACCAAACATATAATTAAGCTGCCTGGAGGAGGACGCTTCGCTCCCGATACGCAAGCCCTGGGCTCTGCACCTTTCTTAGGGGAAATTTACACATGAGAATCCTTCCATAGCTGGTGTCAGATGCATACTCATCACAACCCATGTCACACATATACCACGTACCTGAGAAAGATCAGCGATACTCTGGCTTGAGTATGATAATCCAGCTGTACTGATATTCATTATGAATCATGAACATGCCTTTTGCATTAGGGTTCCACAGTATTAGGTCTTGGTGAATGGGAGCTGAGGAGGAAAGCAGACCCTGCTGCTTCACGTCAGTTTAGTACATAAAATGAGTTAAGGATGCGCTGAAATAGTGCTGCGGGGCCCATGGAAACCTACGACCCCTGGGGACAGCGTTTTGCCCTGTGGAGTTGCTTCCAAAGGAATGCCTACAGCCAGCAAAGTCAGAAATACTCAGAATCACTTTAAAATCGTTCCCGGTGGACTGGAGACATAGCTCAATGGAAGACCACTTACCTAGTCCGGGGTTCTATCCCCAACATCATGAAAAACTTTGTTTTTAATTTAATCTTAAAATCATTGCTGATTAGATCAGGCTAGAAAAGAGTTGAGTGGCCACATGTTAAGTAAAGGACATTTGGCAAATATATTTAATATCCTAGTCAAAAAAAAAAAAAAGCACAGAAACAGATTTACTGAGCCACTGAATGGCCCAGGGGAGAAAGGTCTGCATCACGTGTTGTTTTGAAAGGATGGAGTAACCAGGCAGACACACATCACAGTTGCTATTTCAGCTGCAATCCACCTCACAGACAGAAGCGACTTCTCCTACTTACATCAAATGGCGCAGAACCTGACTGAGCATTCTGATGACACGGTTCCCTGAAGCAGTCACTAAAAGGAAGTAGAAGACCCATGGCAATGATCCGGGAGCAAAACTTCTCTGCTTCTTCTGGAGGCCCGTTCTCTTGCTGGCTGAACAGCTTTTCCAACAGAGTCCGCCCTGCAGACGAAACACAATCATTAGGAGGGAGGGCTGGTGGGTCACCTGGCGCCAAACCCTCCAGGGAGAGCAGGGTAAACACAGGCAATGAGTAACTCCATTTCCGAGGCTACTGACGTGAGCAGAAAGGGGCCACTTCAACCGGGAAAAACTGCAGTCTGAGGCCGGAGACACCCGTAGGAAAGGGCAGGGGGGATTTGCTGTTGCACTACCAAAATAATTCCTGTCTCCCAAGAGAATGGGCCAAAGTCCCAGCTGTACCTCCTCCACCTGAATGAGGAAGTCCCCACCCTTTTGGATTTAACTAATTCTCCTTTCTTTTTGTTTCGCCTACAAAAGATTCTCTAAGGCAACAGTAACCCAATGTGCCACCTTTTGGGCCTAGAAATGTCAGTGAATGACATTCACAGTCTCGGGCCCTGGCAATAGGGAAGGACAGAGAATGTGACAAGGAGACAGGCAAAGGCGCTCATCCATGAGAAGAAAAGAGAGTTGGGCAGCAACAAAGTCACCCTGAAGAGGAGAGAGAAAGCCAGAAACTCGACATGTTTTCAGATGCTCCTCAGAACCCTAACTCCCTAACAGGGTGCGTTTACATTTAAATTCTTTAGTATTTCACTAAAAGAGATACAAGAAGAGGGGTACAAAGAAAAACACTAGCTGAAGACCTTAGCAGACCTGCGTCTCCTTAGTCCAGCGTTCTCAGTCCTCACTGTGCCTGAGAATCTCCTGGAAGAACAGGGTCACCGGAAGCCTGGGCATCAGTACCCTGCTGGTCACCATTGAGTCTACTGCTAGCCAGAGCTGGGAGCCATGGGCTCCCTCACATGTTTTGGACACTCCTAGTTCTCTAACCTGCATAAATTAATGTAGATTTTTCTGTATGAATGAACTATGACAGAGAAAATAGAAAAATGTCGAGGGTCCCTTGCAGGGCCACAGCTGTTCCTGACTTCTTACCCTCCTGATTGCCCCTCCATCTAATTGGTAGATTCAACTTGAGATCAAAATTACTTACATAGAAAAACTTTCAATGACTTCCTTTCATATCCTTTTGGAACCCTTTATAAATGCTTCTTTAGTAATTAACTTTTTTGGGGAATGGGATTATCATTATGTTGGCCAGGTTGTTCTCCAGTTCCTGGGCTGAAATGATCCTCTTACTGGTACATCAGCCTCCCGAGTAGCTGGGACCAAAAGGCACCTGGCATTGTACCCAGATTTTTTGTAATTAACCATGTTAATTATCTAAATGGTCATACAATCTTTCTTAATGTCTATCTCCCTCACTAAAACACGAAGTGACAGCCAGCATATATCCTGCAAATCTGGCCAAATGCACAGAAAAAGCATTGATAAATATTTGTGGGGTTTCTGAATTAACAGGAGCTATCGTCCTGTGACACAGATTCATTCACAGCATGGTCAGGACTGGAAATGAAGTATCAGGCTACCGCATTACATTCTTTCTGTAAAGGGCCAAATGGTAAATATGTTTGGCTTCGTGAGCCACATAACATTGCTGCTGCATATTCTGCTTGGGTTTCATTTTGTTTTAAAATGCCTTTGAATATAAAGAAATCATTCTTTGCTCTATGCTGTGTAAAACCAGGCCCAGATCTATACTTTGGTTACAACAACTAAATTTTAAACATAATAAATGTATAATCCTGTCAACACACTAGTCATGAAAATAGTCGTGCAATTTTCCTGCCTCTCCCTAATTATGCCAGTAAAACAAAATAATCTAAAAATCTGCCTTTAATATGTGTAATGAGGGCTGCGGATGTAGCTCAGTGGTAAACAATATGCTGGGCATGCAGGAGACCCTAGCTTCAATCCCAGGCACAAAAACAAAAACAAAATTTGGAGTGACAAAGTAGAACAAAAGAGGCCTCTTTATTTTCTCCACTCCTTTCTGTCGTTGGAGAAAACTTTTTGGTCTCCCAAGTCATTTTTTGAAAGGCAATACAGGATTCTTCCCCAGTACAGTACTGTACAGGATTTTACCTGTACAGAACTTACAGTACTTAACTAGAACAAAATATCTAGGAAACCACATCCCTTAATCCACAAGTGATTAATTATTTTAACAGTATAACCATCATACACATATAATCCAAGAACAGAAAACAGCCCTAAAACTACCCTAGTTCTCTTCTACAATTCACACACTGTGTAACAAAAAATGAGGGAAACAGGGTGTGGCATACGTGTGAGTAGATGGGACAGTGTGAAGGTGTATGTGCACCTTTGGCCAAAAATTACCAAGGGGTTGTGGAATAATGCAGAAGAGAAAAATATGACCCACTGGAACTCCAGTTCTTTGATGAGACAATACCCTTAATCCCATTACCCAGGGTTTCCCTGTCACAACACTAGTGACACCTTGAACCAGACAGTTCTGTGCTGTGGGTGGGAGAAGGGTCCGTCCTGTTTCCAGGTCACACCACAATGCTAGTAGCGCAATCACCCAACTCTCATTTGAAACACCCAAAAATATCTCCAGCAGTGACCCCTGAGAAACAAACTAGCCCCAGGTTGAGAACCCAGCACTCACCTCTTTCTGAGGGAACTTCCTGGCATTGCATTAATATTAACTTGGCTGCCCCTTGAGGACTTCCTGGTCTTTACGTCCTTCCTCTCAGATAATGGTATTTTATTTAAAACACACATATTTAAGGGACAGAAAGTGTGTGGGAAATTCCCTTAATCCCCAAGAAGACTTCCAGATGATTATTCTCGTTCAAAACCATGGACTCCTTTGAAAACTCCTGCTACTAACCAGGTTGCCTGCTATCCCTCTTCCTTTTTGCCATTTACAAAATCCTTTTCATTCCCTCCTCATCTTTCCCATTCACTAAATACTTCATCCTTCAACTCCCGACTTGTCTGACTTTCCTCCTGCCTCTCTAGCATAATCACTGCTTTGGACATCAAGGGATCCAATGCTGAGATAGAAACTTCATCTGAAATCTTGGTCCCCTGTCTCCAGCATTTCCTCACCACCACCCCATTCGCACGTCACACCCTTGAACTGGCCATCATCAGAAACTCTACTACCTCCAGGAGGTGAATTCCAAAGTTTACTCCAACCCCTCTCTGCCTCAGCTTCCAATCACCCTCAGGGTAAAAGCCAACTCCTCTCCTGTCTCTCCATTCCTCTCCCCTCTCCCCACTCTCTCGCGTGCTCACAGGCTTCCCCTCTTCCTTGGCCACACCGAGCTCGCCCTCCTCCCTGAGGCTTTAGCACCAGAACACTCTTCCTCCAGACACTCGAATGACTCACTCCATCTCCTTGAGGTCTCTGCTCAGTCGTCACTCCCACTGACAGAACTTCCTGACTGCCCTTTCTAAAATAGCACATCCTGTCGTTCTTTTTTCCCATCATTCACCTGTTCCTCCACAGAGAGCTTAGCCCTTGAATTTAGGTAACACTGTGGTCTGTCTCCCAGTAGAATATAAACTCCATTTCAGCAGCCTTTGCTGTTTACCAATTTTACCCAAAAATTCAAGGAGTGCTGGCAAAGAGGGGATGATGGAGTATTTTTTCTTAATCACCAATGAATCAATATATTTGCAAATGCCTGGATGGAACATCTAACCCTTTACAACTACCTTCTATTCTTTAAGGTCTTACTCTAAACCCCTTCTAAACCTCCTTCTGCCACCCAGACCTTGAACCATTCTTCTCCTACCACTGCTGACTTTGAACTAGTTGTAGCCATTACTGTCACACGCGATGCATCATTGCTGTACTGTCTTCACTTCCTTCCTTACCAGCATAAATTCCACATTCCACCACTGTAATTAAATCCTGCAATCACTTCGGCCTCCTCACTCCCCTCTCCCTCCATCACACTTGCCTCATAAAACCACAACTTGTTCCAGTCTAGCCAGCCACCTTTTCTTCGTCTGCACCTGAGCAAGTGAACATAGTTAAGGTTAGGGTTAGATTTACCTCAGCTAAACACAGCACTGCTCTGCATTCTTATCTAAGCCTCCAGTCTCCAGCACAAGTTTTATACATTGTCCTCTCTGCCAGCCCACCCCCTCCAATGATGAGATTATGATCTCTAATTTATTGAGGAAAATGGAAGAATCTGTGACAAATTGGAGTATGTGGAAACACCTTGCCTTCTTCCTTGAAGTGGGAATGGGTCCTGCAACAAACAAAAGCAAGTTCTTCCCCTTGTGTTCTAGAAGGAATTCTTTGTGGCATGCTCTGAACCTCCCTTCTTTAGCTCTGCCCTCTCTCTCCTGAACCATGAACATTTCCCTCTTTACAGACATCCCCAGTATCACACAAACATGCTGTAAAATACGCCTCAGTCTGGGGATGCACCTCAGTGGTAGAGTGCTTGTGGTAGTATGTGTGAAGCCCTGTGTTCAGTCGCTAGCACTGAAAGAGTAATTTTTCTTAGACCTACATCATTCCTTATTCGATTGCCCTATTTCTTGGCTTCCTTCACATCAAAACTACTAGCTGAAATTATCTACTCTTGCTACCTTCACCCACTCACTCCCAGCTCAGCTCATTCTAATTTGACTTCCATCCATATCATGCAACAGAAACTAGTAAACAACATGGTACCAATGCTATTTCTGTCTTTGCCTTACTCGATTTCTCAATCACTAGCAAAATTTTCACTATTACAGTCTCCTATCCTTAAAACACTTTCTCATCTTGATGATACTCCCTTCTATTTTCTCTACCTTGCTGACCATTTTCTCTCTGGTTTCCTTTACTGGATTATCAACCCAATATTTCCATGCTTCCTGGCTCATCCTATGGCTTATTCTCTCAACTCTTTCTATATGCTTGACTCTAATCCCACCAATGTATAAATACTCCTCTCCTTGAAACTGGGTATAATTTTGTGACTGCCTCAACTAAAAGTGTATGTTATAAGTGCCACCATATCTGGACAGAATGCCTGGGGTAGCTACTAAAGACTTTGAGGGCTATATTATAGTAGTTGGAGGTCTGGGGATAAAGATAGGAATTCAAAGAACCACCACATACATCAGTAGTTCATTTACCATTTTTTTCCTCAAGTATCCCTCAATATTGACTCACAGCAGCCCCAAACCAGAAGTAGCCTCTGTACTACTGACAAGTAAAGTTTTGGGGAATACTTCGGCAAAAAAGTCAATGACCTTCAAATACTTCACCCTTTTGACCCAGGAATCCACTCGCGGAAAGCCAGGGCAGACAAGTATTTATGGGTGGAATCAAAGAGTGATTGGAAAGCTATGAATCTGTATCACAGGATTATTGAGAAGATCCAATGAGATAATGCATCTAAAGTGCCAAGCATAGTTCATGGTATAATAATTCCTGGATTATTAATAAAATAAATTGGAAGAAACTAAATGTACAGTAATAAAGACCTTTTTAAGGACACAAAATCAACACTAAAAAATCAATAATTTTTTCTATACATCAATAACGAATCAGCTGAGAAATGAGGAAAACAAGCCCATTCACAATAGCTTTAAAAAATATATACTGAGGAAATCAAGCTAAACAAAGAGGTGAAATACTTCCACAATGAAAATTAAAGAATACTGGAGAATGAAAATGAAGAATACACCAGACGATGCAATGACCTTCCATGTTCATGGATGGCAAAATTAGTATTGCTAAATGGCCACATTACCAAAAGCAATCTACAGATTCAACACACTCTCCATCAAAATCCCAATGATATTCTTTACAGAATTATTTTAAAAGCCCTAAAATCCTTAGAAACACAAAAGACCCAGAAGCACCAAAACACTCCTATGTGAGAAAAGCAAAGCTATAGGCATTACCATACCTTATTTTAAATTATGGTACAAAGCCAAGTAATAAAAACAGCATGACAGTGGCACAAAAATGAATGTGTAGACCAGTGGAATAGAACAGAAGACACAGAAAGAAAGCCATGCAACTATAGTCATCTGATTCTAGACAAGGGGCCAAAAATATACATTATAGAAAAAATGTGGCCTCTTTAATAAATAGTGCAAGAAAACTGCATATCCATATATGGAAAACTGAAATTAGATCTCTATCTTTCACCCTGTACAAAAATCAATTCAAAATGGATCAAAGACCTAAGTCTACAACCTGAAACATTAAAACTGCTCGAAGAAAACATACAGGAAACATTTGAAGCCATAGGCACACGCAAAGACTTCCTGAAAAGGACTCCAGTGACAGAGAAAATAATAAGAATCATCAAATGAAATGAAACTACATCAGATTAACATGTTTCTGCACAGCAAGGAAAACAACTCACAGAGTAAAGAGACAGCCTATAGGACAGGAGAAAATCTTTGCCAGCTGCTCTTGTGACAGAGAATCAACATCTAGAATATATAAAAAACTCAAATAAAAACACCAAAAACTCAAATAGCCCAATCAACAAATGGGCAAATGAATTGAACAAAAACTTCTCAGAAGAAGTAGGAATGGCCAATAAGTGTTGGAAAAACATTCAACATCTTGCCATTAGCAGATAGAAATCAAAACTACATTAAGTTTCCATCTACCCCAGTCAGCACAGCTATCGCCAAGAACAAAAAAACAGTACGTGCCAGCAAGAAGGCTGTTTTGTTTTGTTTTGTTTTGTTTTGTTTCCCCATATTGGAGACTGAATACAGGTCCTTCAAACTCAGTTATTTCCTCAGCCCTTTATTTAGCAGGGTAATGCAAGTTGCTAATTTGCCCAGGCTGGGTTCAAACTTGTGATCCTCCTCCTGTATCCTTTCAGAGTGCTGGGGTTACAAGTCCAGTTTTTGTTTTTGTTTTTAACAAGTCTAGTTTTTAAAGATGTCTTTATACACATGATGGCTAACTCTACAACCATTAAAAATCATGCTACTGGGCTGGAATCACATACACAGGACGAACTAGGTCCCGCTATTGATATAGGGGAAAAAATATAACTCCAAACCTGCTAGATGTCAGTTACACCGAGTTCGTGTTCCCCTAAGTCGAAGAATGAATACTAAGGAACAAAGGAGGTTAAGAGTAGGAAATTTATTGAGAAGAGAGCTCCTGAGAGACAGGAGGGAACCCCAGTGGGTTGCCAGCGAGCCCACTTTTCAGGGGAAGTTTTATAGAGCAAAATCATGAGGCAGGTACAATGTGTGTCAAAATGATGATTAACCAATAATATTACAAGTGTAGTCGCTTAGGTAATATTGATCCAATGGGGAAGAAGGTCACATAGCAAATGAACATGTAAAGAATAAAGACATTCCAGGATGATGAGTGTAATCTTCAGTTCATTTCTTATCCCTCAGTCTTATCTTGAGGCCTGACCTTCAATGGATGTGCCTCCAGCCATAGTTGTAGTGTATTCTCCTCTTGTGTATTGGCTCCATTGAGGGCCCAGCCCTGCCTGACTGCCTATAATATTTCTACCTTACTTTGCTGTCTATAATACTACTGCCTAAGAACACTCCCCTCACACCCATGGTAACAGTAAAACTTAAAAAAATTATCACAGGCCAATAAAACCAGCCTCTATAACACATACTGCTATAAATTTTTTAAGTAATAAAAACTACACATGGTGAGTTCATTATTGTATAAAGACAAAGGCAGGAGAGGGTAGTTTCTTAGGAAGACCTTTCTCTCTCCCTTCCTCCACGCAAAACAAATTAAAAAAAGACCCATTGGGAAGGGCAGTCTTCCTGTCCTTTGAACCCAGCCTCCAAGTATCATTTTACAAATTTGGAAATGCAGGCTCCAGGATGTCAGGTGTCTTGCTCCTCTCATTTATCATGCATATTACATATACTCTATCTAGTGTGTAGCCTAAAGAAATCTAGAAAAGTATGACCCAAGGAAAATTTATCTTTAAGTGTAGAACACAAAATGTTCTTTATTTTCTGCCCATCTTCTCCTGCTTGAAACACATGAATTTTATCATCATGGACACTTCATGAAATGTGTCCAGGAGGAGAAGCATGGTGAAGCAGTTATGAGTTTTAGCTAAGTAAATCACTGCCTGGATTTTTTGGTTGTTTGTTCGGTTTTTTTGTTTTGTTTTATTTTGTTGTTGTTGTTGTTGTTTTGTTTTATAGGCAGAGTCTCACTATATAGTTCAGGCTGGCCTTGAACTCACTATGTAGCCTAGGGTGGCCTCAAACTCGATGCAATCCTCCTGCCTCAACCTCCCAGGTGCTGGGATTATAGGCGTGCCTCACCACACCCAGTCACCACCTGGATTCTAATCACCGTGCTACCAGTGCTAAACTATGGCCCTGGACAAGCAACTCGGACTTCCAAAGTCTGTTTCTCTGCCTGTCTCTGCCTCTCTTTTTTCCTTTTTTTTTTTTTTTGTTTGTTTGTTTTTTGTTTTATGCTTTTGCTTTCTGCAGTGCTGGGGATGAACCGACAGCTTCTGTTACACTAAGCAAGTAGTCTACCACTGAGTCAAGTTTCCTCATCTCTAAGTTGAAAATAATCATCCTCATTTCTGCCTAGAAATGTTGTAAGAATTAACTAAAACAATTTTTGTCATAAGCATCACACAAGGTGGCCCAGCCTGTAATCCCAGCACTCAGGAAGCTGAGGCAGAGGAATTGAGAGTTTGAGACCAGCCAGGGCTACACAGGGAGACCTTGTCTCAAAAAAGTAAAAACAAACAAACAAACAAAAAGCATCACACAATGCCCAGTATCCATTATTACTATTGTTGTCAGGATATATTTCAAATGTTCTTTGGTGTAAATGTGGAATAAAACTTTGATTTAACTTGAAGAAAATCGCTGAGTAGGTTCTAAAAGCATTTGAAAAAGTATGATACTGTTATAGACAGCTGAGTTAGGTAGAAATATTATAGGCAGTCAGACAGGGCTGGGCCCTCGATGGAGTCAATACACAAGAGGAGAATACACTACAACTATGGCTAGAGGCGCATCCACAGAAGGTCAAACCTCAAAATAACCAGAATGACCAGACCTACACCCCGGGCCGAGATATAAACAATGAATTGAAGATTACACTCATCTGATCTGACAAAATCTAGGTCATCCAAGTGCGTGACCAAAACCTCCAGATCCACCCCATCCTGGAATGTCCTTGTCCTTATGTTGTCCATTTGCTATGTGACCTTCTTCCCCATTGGATCAATATTACCTAAGCAACTACACTTGTAATATTATTGGTTAACCATAATTTTGACACACATTGTACCACCTCGTGATTTTGCCCTATAAAACCCCCTCTGAAAAGTGGGCTCGTTGGCAACCCACTTGGGTTCCCTCCTCTCTCTCAGGAGCTCTCCTTCTCTCTCTCAATAAATTTCCTACTCTTAACCTCCTTTGTTCCTTAGAATTCATTCCTCGATTTGGGGAATACAAACTCAGAGTAACTAACCTCTAGCAGGTTGGGAGTCATATTTTTTTCCCCTGTATCAATACTAAGCAAAGTTAGTACAGTTAGAAACAAAGGAGCTGAGTGAGCCACTCCCTTCTGCAAAAGCTCAAATATAAACATTATCTTAAGGATTATCCAGGCTTCCATCTTTTTAAAGGAGGACAAAGCATAACAGCAAAAAAAGCCTAAGTGATCACCCCGCCCTGGGGTGGAGAGGATAGGCTCTGGGTGCCAGTGAGAAACTCAGTGGGAGGCACCTAGAAGTCAGAGATGGCTGCCCTTTAAATTTAGGGACTGGGGATTTGGCTCAGTGGTTAGAGTGCTTGCCTTGCAAGCGTAAGGCCCTGAGTTTGATCCCCAGTACCAAAAATAAATTAATTAATTAAATTAAATTCGTGGAGCCTGAGTTAGCACAATGCCATTCCCTTTTTGCTTTTCACTCTTGTGTGCCTTTAGGCCCTTTTGCCTTTTGCTCTAACCCTTTCTACCCTTTCTGCCCTTTTACCTTTCCCTTGTCCCAGTTGCTACCTGCCTGGAGATCTCCAATAAACACGACTACTTGCTACCTACTCCGGAGTGTATGCTTGGCAATTCTTTACTCATCGTACACAAGAACTTGGACTATTTTTGGCCTACTCAACTGTAACAAAGTGATCACAGTTTAAACCATCTTTGACCCCCAAAGATTTGCTTTTTTTTCCACATTCAGTAGACTTTAACAAGGCACTGTTTAAAATCATGCCTGCTATAAGACCTAACTTTTTTTTAAAGCTTGCATTGTTTGTTTTACTATATTTATTACATTCATATTAAAAATAATATTCATTCAATAACAGAGAACTTATTAATCATTAATGTCCTCCAGTAACTTCTGCACTAATCCTCTCTACCTCTTTCCACATATACTTCCATATCACGGTTAACAAAAAAATAAGGATGCAGAATTAACTTTGCTGCCATACACTAGACATAAATACTATTCTTAGCTTGATAAGCAAAAATCACAGGGCTTGATAAACACAGAAACAGCATCTAGAAAGTGAAGAGAGCTATTTATTATCACAAGAAATGTGGCAATCCTCTGGCACAGTGAAATGAAATCATCCATCCCTGGACCGGAGTTCTACGGGGCCTCCGACCAGTGACACCATAAAAAATAGAAAATCCAGCACTTGCTCAGCATGCAGAAAGCCCTGGGTTCAATCTCCACCATCAAAAAAGGTAGAAATCTTTTATTTGGCTGGAAGTCTACAATATTAAAGGCATTTCCACCCTTATTGTGAGTTTTTGTAAATGGTGCGGGGCCCTGGGCATGCTAAGCACGCACACCATCACTGGGCCATGCCCCAGTCTCTGCAGAGCAAGGATTTATCTTTCCAATTTCAAAGAAACTAACTGGGCAATGAGAAGCTTCCAGAATCTGCCTGCGGTCACAAGGCTGGAGAGCGACAGTGCCAAAACTGGACACACACTCTGCTCTCCTCATTCTTATTCCAGGGACCTTCTACTTCTGAGTAAGCCAGCAACTCTTGGAAAAGCTTCTGACCAACATTTTATACTTAGACATAAAAGAAACAGACCATGCAGTCTGCACCCTACAGGGGCTAACAACCTAGTTACAATGACCAGAGCTTAAGAAGGGACTCTGTAAAAGCAGTCTGTTTAGGATACACTACATTAATTAAACATCTTTAGTGGAACTGGGGTGAGGTTAGCAGCCAAGACAAGCAAGTACTTAGGAGTCCATCCTATGTCAAAGAATGTCATAGGCCAACCAGAGCCTACAGTCATGAAGAAAACACGCTCCCTGTGCTTCGCTAATAATGCCGTAAGTCAATGCATCTTACTCTTGTGGAAGAGGTGCAGACTACAGGCTCCTGACCAGTGATGACACCGATCAGGGAGTGTCCCTGGCTCTTTTGCCATTTGCCCGAGATAATAAAGTATACAAACAGGAATAAAAACTGTTAATACAGAAACCTTCCCTCGGAACAACAGGAGAATTGTGTGGGCTTTGTTTCTGTTGTCATTGTTGTTGTTGTGTTGTGTTGTTTCTATTAGCCATGACAATGCATATAACTTTTCTGTTTTTACTGATCCCAAAGACAAATAATTTTTTGTTGTCTGTATCAAATTATGTGCTAACATTCTACTACTGTACTTTTAATCCTAAGTATTTTAGAGCCAGAACAAATTTTAGGATCCTTTAGCTCAAACCTCTAATTTCTCCTGTAAAGAAATCAGGGCCCAAATATTTGAGTAATGTGCTGAGGTTACAGTCTAAACTGCCATTCACTTTTAATAATTTGTTTTAAACTCTCATTTTAACACCTACAAATGTGAATGATTTGTGTGTGTGTGTGTATGTTTTGGTTTTGTTTTTCCTTCTTGTTTTGTGGTGCTGGGGATGGAACCCATGGCCTTGTACATGTTAGTCAAGCACTCCCCCACTGAGCTACACTCCAGCCCTAGTTTTTTTAAGAGACAGGGTCTTACTATGTTGCTCAGGCTGGCCTTAGGCTTCTGGGTTCAAGCAATCCTCCTGCCCCACCTTCTGGAGCAGCTGAACCTATAGGCATAGCATCTTGTATTTTTTTAATGGTTGCAGCATAAACAAGATAATTGCTATATTTTTTAAAGTATCAACATAAGTATCTGTTTCTTCTAAGCAACTATATCTTACACAAAATGAGAATTAAATGTCTCTTATGGGAAAGTTTTCTCTGATCTTATAGTTCAGACATTTATTTAATAAAGTTCCTGTAAAATCCCATATTATCTAGCAATTGAAATACTAGGAGGAAATGAGGTTATTGACAAGCAAATCTGGAATTAGACATTGATGATAATTACTTAAATTTATGATCTTAGTGAATACAGAGATACCACTTATTAAATATTCTCACATATTGATGCTCCATGCTGACTTAAGGAAACAAATTTAGATAAGGAAGGCCAAATGTAATCAAATAGAAATTAACATACCTAGTTTTAAATCCAAAATGCTGCACATTTTATAGCAAGAAGAAGATTAAATATCTAGGATTGGCTCAAGGAAAAAAGACAAACATGAAGTCTGGGTATATCACAGGAAGAACAAATAACAGGAACCATTAAAATAAGGAACTCCTGCCCACACCTGCAAAGATGAACAGGGCTTATACAGGGCTAGGAAATACAGAGGGCTCAAATCTGCCTCCCCTGGAGTGAGCACTGTTCACCAAACTGGTTGTGCCATTCTGTAGCAGATACTCTTTCAGGAAGATCTCCTCCTCTCTGGGTCCCCAACAGTAAATGTCAATGACGTGTCTTCATATATATTTTATTTGGGGGGGGTGCGGTGCTGGGGATTGAACTCAGGGCCTTACACTTGCTAGGCAAGCACTTTAACCACTGAGCCAAATCCCCAGCCAGAGATGTTCTTAGTATGCGTGAAGCTCTGGATTTGATCACAGTACCACACAAAGATAATGTGATGGATATTCAGGGATGGCTGTTCTTCTGATTGGAGAAAATATCACACAGTTGTTTAAATGGTGCTCTTGAAATATTTAAAGTAATTAAAAAGATTGTTATTAATGTTGAATATATAACACAAACTCCTAAATTAAAAATGTTTCTGGAGTTTAGGATTGTGACTACCCAAAGACAGCATGGAATGTCCACAAAAAAATAATGTACAATGCTGAAAAGAAAGTCACAATAATTTCAATAATTTCAAAAGAGTCTATGTAATGCCAATTATGTTCTGTGATTAGGTTTAAATTATTGTGCTGTAAAAAAAATAAAAAGCTTACCTTTAAAATCTCATGACTTTATATTACTGAATAACCTTGAAGTTTAAAGACAGTTATGAGCAAAATCACATAATACTTAGAACTGAAAGACACTAAAAACATTTTTTTACCCAACAACAATAGAAGTCATACAAAAGTAAGACAGCTGTCCCATTAATGATAAAATAGTGAGTATCTCGAAACCAGATCAGCAGGGATTTAGCTCAGTGGTTAGAGCGCTTGCCACTGAGCACAAAACCCTGAGTTCGATCCTCAGCACTAAAAAAAAAAAAAAATTACCATTAACAAAACTTTGAAGAAATATCGTATTTGACTTAGAAACCAGATCAGCCAAGAAAACACAAACCCTCTGTAGAGAAAAGTCTAAGCTCTATTAAAAGTAAAGACGATTTGAATAAATGAGGAAGTCCTTTACATTCTTTGATTAGATGATATTATAAAAGTGGTAAAAATCCTCAGTCTAATCTATCAATTTAATGAAGATTCAACCACATGCCATTAGGATTTTTTAAATATAGTCAATAGCTTATTCTGAGTTTACACGGAAGCATACATATAAAGTACATATTGAGGATGAAGTCAACTTTGAAAAAGGGACTCTCCACAAAGTCATAATTATAAGAACCATATGGTACTGGCTGAAAACAGAAAAAAATACATAAAAGGAAAGAACAGAAACCTCAGAAACAGATTTATCTATATACATGAATGCTATAAATGTGATATCAAAAGTCATTGAGTAAATTAGTAGATTATACTGGAAAAACTGACTTGTCATGTGGAGAAAAATAAAACTATATCCCTACATTACATTATATACTCAAAAGGATTCTAATCAAGAACATAAATGTAAAAGGTGAAGTGATAAAGTTAATAGAAAACTAGAGAGGGGAGAATTTTTGTTACCTAGGAGTCAAAGAAACTTTTTAAATGAAAGAAACATAGTACAAACCATAAATTAGAAATAAATTAGATTACATAAAATTTAAGTATTTCTGCCCCACTAAGCAAACTACAAATTTTAAAGGATAAAAATTAGCAGAAGATATATGCTATCTAAGACCATTTCTCCATGTAAAGGTTCAATAATTACGTACAACTGAATCTACTCCAAATCTTTTAAATAGGAAGAGATCTACTGTAGGGCATGACTTGGGTTTGCAGGATCTTAGACGGCATAAATTAAAAGGCCCTAGGTCTTTTCAGAAACTACTCAAAAAGCCACAACACAAAACCAGGCCACCGAAGAAGCAGCTAAGCTTCTCTGTGATCTAAAGTCCTAGGCTCTAAAACCACACTTTGCCTGCTCGGTCAGGAAGCCCCTGCTAGGTCTACCTCTACTACTGGCTCCAGAACTGTGGTTATGTCTGCCACCAGCCACACCAGCTACACGGACACACCCTGTCCCACCCACGTCTAGTCGAGGGTCTAGTGCCTGGACACGAGACCCTGCTAACACTACTCTGAAAGAGCTGGGCAGTTTCTCAACTGTGATTGCCAATACAAACAAAGTCTGAGTCCTGACCAAGGCCTTCTATGTGCAGTAAAAAATTATCAAACATAAATCACATCTGAAACTCAAACCCGCAAGGGACCCTGAGAAATGTCACTTTTAAATTCCTGACTTGTAACCTGGGGAAAGAAGAACAGAAAGAGGCTTTGTATGATGTATCATATCCCTAACATTGGTAATAGCATAAGATCTAGAATATACCAGGAACACCTGTGGATAACAGGAAAAATCAGGAAACCCTACAGAAAAATGTAAAAGGATACGAACAGGAAATTCACAGAAAGATAAACCCAAATGGGGGAAAAAAAAAAAAAGCACAGGTTTTCTCAAAGGCACTCACTGGTCATCCAACAAACACATACTAAAAAGTAGAACAATGAGTAACAACTTTTCTTCCTAGGCCTAAAGGAAATTATATAATGGCAATTTACTGTGCTAATGGAGTGTATACCGGGGGACACACTCTGAAAATTCATCTGACTATATCTAGACAAATTAAGTAAATCTTTACCGTATGAGCAATCTCACTCCTCGATATACACGTCAGAGAAAATCTCACACAGGACCCTTTACAAGCATATTTTTCTGAGTATTTTCTGTGCTGGCTGGAGAAGTAAGAGAATCTAGAAGGTTATCACTACACACACCACTAAAAAATTTAGGGAATACACTCAGAACTCCAACATTGCATAACTCTAGGAAAAACATTAAGCACCTATGATAAAAGGTTAATGGTGCCCCCTGGTGTTGTACAACCCAGCAGAACATTTATCCTTTGGAATACTATGTAACAGTAAGAAGCGATGAGCTAGTGGGAAATTTACCCAGAAAATTTTGTAGATTTCTTTTCCAAAGGGAGTCACACTTAAAAAAGAAATGAGGTCTACAACTCAGTACTGTATTTGTATAAAGTAAACACACAGCCCAAATGTCCATCAACAGCAGAATGGATAAAGAAAATGTGATTCTTTTATACAATGGAGTACTACTCTGCCATAAAGAACGATAAGCTTGAGATATTCCTAGGTGAATGGATGCATCTTGAGACCGTACTCTTAAGTGAAATAAATCGGACACACATGTTTAAATACCGCATTATTTCTCTGGTGTGAGAAACTGAAAGTGTAAATAAAGGTTAAAATGTAATATATTGGGAAAGGGAAGAAAATGTCCAAATGGAAAAGGGAACAAGGGAGGGGGAACAGAACAGAGGACAAGAGAAATAAGAAATGGAAGGAAAAAATGGAAACAAAGTTTTTGTAGATAGGGAAGGAGGAGGGGGTGGGGGAGGGGAATGGGAAAAAAAAGAAGCAACAAGATATGTACAGGTACAAATCCCCTATGATGAATGTTATCACTGTGTACATCTAAAATGTACCATTAAAATAAAATTTAAAAAAAATACACACAATTCCAAGAAAATCAAATACATAAAAGCAGTCCTCCATGTCCACCGGGGTCTCAGGATGGGAGACAAAATGTGGGAATATAAGACAAAATGAAGAGTTCCACATGGACTAATGAAGGGAGTTTTGTCAAGAAATGAGAAAAATGACTGAGAATATTGTCAGTGATGCCAGAGAGAACCTGAGATATCTGAAGAGTAATCAGAGTATTTACACGGTTGAAGAGACAGTTAAAGAGCAGTAGAGACTGACCAATGAGAGAAAAAAACTGCAGAGCATTAAATCTGAATGTATGTTAAACCACATATAATGCCTATTATACAAACCATATATATATATATAATCTGTTATATGACATTATTTACATATTAAATTAATCTTAACTCTCTTTCCATATGTAGGGAACAACAACCTAACAGTATGTAAACAAACCACAATTTAACTTGGAAATATTTTCTTACAACGAATAGTCAAGTCTTGGCCAATCATACCAAGCAAGCATCTAACCAATCACAGGCTGAGAACTGCCAAAATATGCTCAAATAACACAAGTGTGGTATTGTACTCGATCAGGCTATTTCTGTATGTCACCTCCATTCTGGCTATAAATACATCCCTGCCCACAGGCTGCACAGCAACACTATCTGAACGGTTTTTTGTCCTGAGTGCTACTCCACTGATCAATCTTTTTGTTCCTCCTCAAACTGTTAAATGTGATTTTGTCTAAGGTTTTCTTTTTAATAATATGATATGGAACATGTTATATATTGCTAAACTTAACATATATAAAATAACTTAAACTTTAACTGGGGGTAAAATTGGATCACTGAAATGTTTCTAAACTGGGACTATCCTGTTCAGGTATGTATTTTATTTCATCTTCTCTTAGTTATTATATTCTTTGATGCTAGAAATTGAAGGCATGCTAAGTACATGCTCTACTACTGTACAGCTATGCCCCCAGCTCCTAGATGAGTGTTTTAAATAGTTTATTCTCTTGCCTTGTGAAAAATGGACTGGAAAAAAGCCAGACTGTGGTCAGGAGAACGTTGAGCCTGGTGACATGATCTGCGCTAGGAAAGACAGAGGCAATGGGAACAGAAATTAGAAGACATTTTAAAGAGACATTTAAAATAGGAAGATTAATTGGGTGTGAAGTATGAAAAGAATGAAGAATTGAAGAATGTGGCAAGGCTGAAGAGCAATGCCTTGATTGGGAGGCCCAGGAGGAGGGTGTTTAGAGGGTGGGGAAAAGAGTAAGTGCATTTTTAGACACAATGAATCCTCCAGACCTACAGTATCTAATGGAAATGCCTCTGGTGCCCAGAAGAAAGGAACTAGTGATACATATCTAGCCATCTACTGGCAATCAAAGTTGGTAAAGAAGCCAAAAGGATACTTACAAAAGGAAATTGGGGGCTGAACCTTAGAGGTGTACTCAAAAGTTAAACCTAAACCACACACCTAAACCACAGTTTTTATTATCTCAAAACAGGTAATGGGAAAATGATCTGTGAATTCAGAGTCAAATGAAGTCCCTTACAGAAATCGTCCAAATAAAAGCATAAATTACTTTTTTTTTTAACTTATATCACATTTTTAGCCCAATCATGTGTCTCTTCATCTAAATAGTGGCAGTTCTTATTCCACCTTCTATGCCTCCCCCCTCAAAAGTTGGGCCCAACAGAGTTAACAACTTCTGGATTTTTCTAAAAATAGAATAGAGGCAGATTCAATCCTATATCTTGAAATAAACTGAGGATACTCTCCAAACACCCTCAAAGCCATTTTACTGAACTAGTGGTGCAAGGACAGTAAGATGTAATTGGCTTGTAGAACATCTTGGCAGCTGCAACATGAACACCGCCCCCCACCAGAGTTCACATAACTTAGCCTTCTCCAGACAGGCAAGTACTGGTTTACAGAAAAAAGAGGGGCCAAGTATCTACAAGTACTGTATATAGTTTGAAAAATACGTTGCAGAAGATTATCCCTTTTGTTATCCCATTCCTTTTTTTTTTTTTTTTTTGCTGCTGGGGATCGAACTCAGGCCCTTGTGCTTACAAGGCAAGCACTCTAATCACTGAGCTAAATCCCCAGCCCTCCTTTTATTATTCTTTTAAAAGAAAAGAGATCCTGAAATAGTTTCATGCTAATCCGTCTGCTTCATAATATAGCCTTCACCAAGCTGCACTAGTTTAAGGCCAATAAAACTTAAAAAAAAAAAAAAAAACCCTGGGAGCTTTCAAAACTTTTTATTCCCTAAAAAAAGTTTAATGCCAATGCAAACTTCTAAATGGACTCATTAAAAATTATTTCAGTAAATGTACATATAACAGTAGGGGAAATGAAAATATAACAAAAACAAATATATTAAAGTCAAAGACTTAGCACTACTTGTATTGAGCCCCATTAAACTACAAGAAAAATGTGAAGCCTGTAATCCATCCAAGGAGAGGAGATGACTTGCACCGCTGAGAATGAATCTGAAAGGATTTGCTAGATATATCCTGTGCTCATATCAGAAACACGATGTTTCTAAGTCTCCATTATACGGTATGGCTCTACCTTTCATATATTTTCACAACACAGGAGCATGCATCACACACAATTACTTTTTCAGTGTTCAGAAACACAAGGTCCTGCATTCATGTTGGATAATGACAGTCCAACCATTCCAAGTCTCCTTCAGCATGAACCGAAAACTGACCGAAACTATCAAGGTCAAAGCATCATTTCTCTCACCACCATTATGGAAACCCAAAGTACCCTTACCCCACGGTATCCATGGATTCTCCAGCACAAGGATTTTCTTCAGCTCTACCAATAAAGAACAGCTCTCCACATACACAGTACTACCATGAGGCAGAAAAAAAAAATACCTGCCGGAACAATCACCTTTCTAAAATCACAGGGTTCAAGGGAACTTGGAGGAGGCAGCTTCTGTGGCAACACTAGGAATAGAACCCAATGTCGCATGCATGCTAGGCAGACACACTATCAATGAGCTACATCCTCGGCCCCTGCCTTTAAGAAACCAAAGCTACCCCGAGGGTGTAGCTCAGCAACAGAGCAAGTGTAAGTCCTTCAGCCTAATCCCCAGCATCACAAAAAAAGAGAGGTGAGAAATTATGGCCCCAAGCCTTGTAGGAAACCAGTGGCAAAATTGAAAAGGGAAATAAATTGAAAGACCTCTCAGCCTGAACCTTTGCCAGAGGGTTCTAGGGGCTTAAGAACAAACATTCTTCTCCCTCCTAGGTACCTAAAGCAAACATTTAAATGACACAGAAATACTTTCCATAAATGTGCACTGTAACACAAAGTATTATAACAAGGATCTTTTGCCTGATATACAGACATTCAACTGGATAGTCTAAACAGTTTCAAGCACAATTTCACAACACGCTTCTCAAGACAGTATTTCGGGAAGACCATTTTCAGCCCCTGCAGCTCTAACATAAATGATAATAAAGCTTCCATTGTGCCCCCGGTATGCGGTGGTACCCTGACTGTACCACAGCACAGCGGGAATTTTCCTACCTAATCAACACTTCCAAGGACAATTTCGCAAAGGTGGAAGGCATCAACTGCCCCCTTACCCAGAGTGGCGTACCCGTCAAAAGAATAAGGACTCTGTAGTTTGGTTAGTGTCTTTCTATTGCATCAAGTAACTGTTACAACTACCTAGCATTGCTACAGTTTCAAACTGATTCATCATATTTCCCATATATTTATATTTTTAATATTGAAAACCCTTAAAAAGTTTTCACAGTTGCTAAAATCACATTCAACAACTATTAACTCACAGGCAATACTCATTTATTTCTTCCTAATAGTCCCTTAATGCTAAATTTCATTATTACTTATAATACAAAAGCAAAAATGAAGAGAGGAATAAAATTGTCTCTATTCCCTTTACCTCTTTCACCATTACCAATAAAATTTATACTTGATGCATGAAATGCAGCTCAGGGAAATGAAACTCAGGGAAATGTATATATGTTTGACCTCAGAGTCACTGAAATACTATGATTTTAAAATTAACCTTCAGAAGCAAGAATAGATGTTCTCTCAACACATGTTCTGTCAAAGTTATCAGTCTACATTTATCACTGATTCAAACATACTCAATGAAAATAATTAATTTCAGCAGCCAAAAAATGTTAGCAATTTTCAAGCTTAAATTCAACTAGACTTAGTTGCCATTAGGAAGCCTGAATGCCCCACTCACCTGTATAAACACCTCAAAAAAATTGTGAACAAATATTCATCGAGACCTTAGTTTACTTGGTGCTTATCACATTGGCTGGCACACAGCAGGACACAGAATATATAAATGTGGGTGGGCTGGTAGAAGAGGAGATGATGGGCAGACAGAATCTGGCAAGCAGGCACGACAGAAGACTGAAAGAATCCTAAATCCAAGAAGCGTGTGCAAATGATGGAGACAGTAAGCGCAGAGATAGTGAGATGACAACCAGTAAAGATGCAAAAAGGGAACTGGGAATAAGTCCTTTTGAGATGCTAAATCAGGAGAGATAAAGTGTGTGTTTCAAGAGCATAAAACAGCAAATGCATGTTCATAGAACAGTAAGCAGATCGGTGGTCTAAAGTAGAGATCATGAAAGGAGTCACAGGAGGGGAAGGCTGCAAAATCAGGCGGTCGTGGCCAGATGCTGTGCAGAACATAAATACCGAGGGTGCCAGCTGCTGCCTCCTCCTCTCCATCCTCCCCTTCAGAAAGCATCCTCTCCCCAGTCTCACAGCCACGCCCTCATCATATGCTTTCCTTATCCTAACCCCTTGGAAAACCAAAATTCCCAATAAAGTCATAAAAATGCTTACAATCATATAATAAGAACACATCATATAAAATTTTCAAAATCCCCCAAAAAATCTAGTGACTAGATATATTAATTTTCAATTAGTGTCTGGTCAATCTATATCCTGCCAAGTTTTTGTATAATTTCAGAGTTAATAGGTTCACTTATAAAACAAATTTGGCTCTGGCCACTTTAAACAATGAAGTTTACTAAGAAAACAAATCAGGACACAAAAATAATTAGCACCAATTAAACACCTTCTATGTAAGCAGGCCAAGTTATAGGGGCCCTATATACACTACTTCATTTAATCTTAACATACCTGATGTGAAATTGTTCCTTCATCTTAATACATATAAGGAAAAATTACCTGAGAGTCACTTAGCTGAATAGCAAAACTAGGATGTAAATAATAATAATAGTAGTTAGAATGACTATAGCTACCATCAGCAGCAACTTTTTAGTAGAATCAGAAGGAAAAGCATTAGAAGCATCTGTTCTACTTCAGATACTCGTGGCTTATATCCAAATGCTTAAATGTACTTAAAACTAGGCCAGTCCTCAGCTCCTGAGGCAGTTATTAAAATCCATCACTGAAGCTGTTGGGGTACCTGACTGCGATCCAAGCTACAGATCTAAGGACACCACGAGACAGAGTGTGATGCAGGGGCACATGTCTGTAATCCCAGCCACCTAGCAGCTGGAGAGGGGAGGATCTTGAGTTTGAGGTCAGCCCGGGCAGCATGGTGAGAACCCATTTCAAAAAGAAACCATAAGAAAGATGTTGCAGACCAAACTAAAATAACTTAAAAACAATGCTCCCAGTCTCTGTCAATGGGGTTAAATCCTCTACTGATATATAGAACCCAGTAAGGCAATATTTAGGGAAAAGGATAGCATCTTATAATCCCTTTCCTCCCACAATTAGATTTTATATACATATATATAGATAGATCAATCTCAGGGATAATTCTGACCTTTTTACATTTATTGGACATAATTCTGACCTTTTTACATTTATTGGACATTAATGGACATCTGTACTTTGTCAAGGGACACTGATCAAATTCAGACTGTTCCTGGAGTTAAAAAAAAAAAAATTGAGTGTAATGAATTAACAAGCCATGTAAGCAAATATGTGCTCCTACAGCAGGTCCTTCCTGTTACTGATACAAAAATCAAGATAACCTTTAGAAAAGCCAAAATGACAGTCACACCATTCAAGTTCTGAACTCCAAGCACTTCATTAATTAAGTAGTATTCCAAAGCTCAATGGTCCACTTCATTTTATTCTATACACATTAACGACAGCCTTGTGTTTTTAAGGACAAATCCCAAACGGGCTGCTTATTAACTTAATGCCATTAGGCAAGTCACTTCACTTGTCTAAGCCTTGCTTTGCTCGTAGGAAAGATGAGTATAAACAGCTATACTTCAAGACCATTGTAAGGATTAGAGAGAATTATATAACACATCAACACAGAGCCTGACATTAGTAGATGTGCAATAAATCTCACTAACATCACTCAAGGCTTTATAAGCCAATAACAAATTGACCAGAAAAACTGAATCATAAAGAAGTGGAGGGAACTAGAGAAGAAACAAAAGATTGCTCTAAGAATAAATAGCTGACAGCAAGAAAAGAATCAAGAAACAATAAAGACACTAAAACGTAGACACAGCAGACTGACTCCTCCAGCCTCCACCCTGAAAAAGCTGTTGAGGGAATCGCTAACGTTTTCACAAGATGATGTGCCTGAAGATGACATTAAACGCTTTTAAAACAGATTAAATTTTTATATCATGCCTCTTTAAAAAGACAGATAAGCACATAATTGACTTTGGAAAGAGTCCTATCAAATTGATTTAGCAGGTTAGGCATAGAGCTCATTGGTAGACCACTTGTCCTCGCATGGGCAAGGCCCTGAGTTGATCCCCAGCAATGCAAAAAGAAATAAAAGTGACTAAGCATCACTTAATTAACATGTTGGATGTCTACGCTTCAACAGCAAAATTGTATTACTGGGCTGAAAGAAAACAAGAAAGAAGAAACTTCTACTACCAAACTTCCACTATGATTAATGTGTAAAGTGCGGGTGTCCAATCTTTTGACCTGTCTGGGCAGCACTAAGGAAAAAAGGGATTGTCTTTGGCTGCATAGGAAAGATATATATAGATATATCAATATCACAAAAGTTCCTTTTTATATTTAACTTAGTAAATATTTTACAAAATAACCCAAGCCCACATTTAATAATTAAATAAGAAAATTTACATGTCTGCTTAATAACAATAAGCGCCTGACGTCACAGGCTCACACACCTGTAGGTAGGTTGAAATCCTATTATCAGGTATCACTGCACTTTATTCACCCAGGAAGGTGTGATACATGCAGGCTCTGATGGACTGACCAGTGTGCCGGAGGCAGAGTTAGCACCGCGCTTCACCCTCCCATATCCAGTGGATGCCGTCGCCTACACCCACCGAGTGCAAGCACTGTGCAACTGAGTGATGAAAAATACCACTGAAACTCATGTAATAATGTTAAAAGTTTACGATCTTGCAGGGCCGCATTACTAGCTGTCCAGGCCCACGAGGTGGAAACATTTAGGTAAAGGAACCTCTCAGTTCGTTTCTATTAAACATGGAAAAATACATATTTCAAACCAATTGTGATATTTGTAAAAAGCAGTGGCTGAAGGCATCATTAGTTTCTTAACAGCTAAATACGATAATGTTTTGGTCTCCCTCACCACTAATGTTTTTGTATCTCCTGAAAAGACACAAACATGTGAAATGGAAATCTCTTCTCACCAGAATATTCTCCCTACATTTGCAAGGCAGTAAGAAGCGAGAAACATCTGTTTTTCTCTGCAGAGCTGACAACCCCCATTCTACGGTTTAAAAATAAAAGATGCTTATGGAAGCCGATGGATATGTATAATGATCACCTGCTTCCCAGGCAGCTGGCAATTAACTGACCCAAATACACGTACAATCAAGGCCGAAGAACTGGTCCCCTAAGGACAGTCCTAGTGCTCCCCAAGTTCCTTGTAATTTCCAAGACACCCATAAAATATCAGAGTATGATAAAGAAGCAAATGTGGTAGCAGGTGACAAGGAAAGAGTCAACAGCTGAGAAACACAGGACTGTGTCAATCTGGATTCCCTTTACTGCTCAAGAGTTTCCATTAAAGCTGCGTTTAAAAAATCTGATGCACTCTGGCCGACAATTAGCGTTCACTTACTCCAAGGAAGGCAAGATAGTCAACCATGAAAGGGGCGCACATTATCAACAGAAACCAAAAGTATCCCATAAGGGAAGATACTATAGATAGAGGCTAAAAAGCATTAAAATAGTTTCTCTTCTACATATTACCTTACAGTGCTGAACAAAAGTAAGCACGAGTACTGAGACAAGGATCGGTAGACTAAGCTTCTATTTCCTATTCTCCCTCTGCAGGAATCACATTATGACCTTGAGAAAGTTATCTCACCTCTTCCTCTACCTCCATTTCTCCCCAGTGACAGGTTAGATTAAATTTACTGATTTTTTTTTCTTGACCAATGCTAAAGGAAGGAGATTAATATACAGAAGCTGCCACACAAAAATATATCTGCTATATCCAACCATCAAATACAAGGCAGGCAATATCCACAGAAAAACAACTAACCATGTGTTTTTACTCCACAAATTTTGAAAAAATCTACTTGGAAAGCCAGGCAGAGTTGTGCCACATGCCTACAGCCTGTAATCTCAGCATTTAGGGAAGATAGCAAGTTCAAGTCCTGCCTGGGCAATTTAGACTGTCTCAAAATAAAAAATAAAAAGGGCTGGGGATGTGACTCAGTGTGAAGGCCCTGGGTTCAATCCCCAGTACCACACAAAAGAAAACCCTGCTTGGAGAGGTCAACAACCTGCTTGGAGAGGTGTTACTACAGGCCTCCTTTGAGTCCTAAATTTCACATTGGAAAATATGTTACTAGCAAATTAAAAGGATATACAAGTTCCAAGAATATTCTTTTTAAAAGGGATACAAAACTTCAACCTGTTTAGGGTTCTATGATCTTTCAGAACTCTGTTCGATCTTCCTCTGACAAGCCTCTATATGCCCCCAAAGAGATAAGACACTATATATCCTTGATCTTTTAGGGCCCTGTCCTATGTATCTGTATAGACAGAGAGATACATAGATTCTTGTACTCCGGACTTGTACTTTTCTTCTGATGTTGGGAATGCAATGCAGGGTCTTGCACATGCGAGGCAAGTACTCTACCACTGACTTATACCCCCAACCCCTGCACTGTACTTATTGGTGTCTCCTCTTCATTTAGAGAAACTTAGAAAGGCAGACCATGATTTAATAGTCTGTGTATCAGTCTGGGGATGTAGTTTAGTGATAAAGTGCTTGCCTAGTATGCTTGAGACCCTGGGTTGCAAACCCAGCACTAGGAGAAAAAAAAAAAAATCTGTGTAACGTCTACCGTCTAGCATACTGCCTGGCATAACATGGCTGCCAGTGTGTTTGTATGCGCGCGCGCGTGTGTGTGTGTGTGTGTGTGTGTGCGCGCTAAATGAATGAAACACATTTCCAAAGTCTTATATGACTACTAAGAATAGCAATCATTAACATTCATCACTGAAAATCTTAATTATGGTAAACAACTTTCTTTTTTTTTTTTTGTGGTGCTGGGGATCAAACTCATGGCCTTGTGCTTGCAAAGCAAGCACTCTAACCACTGAGCTAAATCCCCAGCCCCAGAATTTTCAGTTTTAGAAAACTGTAACTGAATGTGACCCAAAGAGAAAATCCACGATTTCCCAACAACACTAAATTCACAAACATGGTGCTCAGAAGTACAGCACTGTCTAACGTGTGCAAGACCCTGGGTTCAATCCTCTGGACTTCAAAAATAAAATAAAATGAATTCAGAAAAATTCACTCACGAATGTTCCAATCTTCTTCCATCCAAAACAGTCTTTCCTTTTTTGTGTTTTGCTTTTTGTTTTGGTTTTTACAATTTATCTAATGCATTTAAGACTATAAATATCCTTTTAATCAAATTTACAATAAAGAAAAGGGAAGAAAGAAAATTTAAAAAAAAACAATGCTCATGAAAGAAGCTACTTTTAATGATTCTATAAATGCAAAATAAAAGCAGCCCAGAGATGAAAATAAAACTGTAGCCAATAAAAGTAGCTAGCACAACATTAACAGCATCTAGCCAACGAGAAGGTGTCCTTACTGGGAAATTTCAAAGTAATATTTTACAGATAGCCTATTTATTAAATAACAATATAAAGTTTTAAAACTGCATTTAAAATTCTCAGTTATTCAAATACTTACCACAAACCTACCAGCACTGGTAAATTTTTTATTTTTTCCTACTTTAACACTTTATTTCACTTAATAATTAAGAATAGATGTTAAGTATACATTAAACAGGTAGATACTTAAGGCAAGGCTTTGGGACCTAGTAGCCTGTAAGAAAGGATAAATTCATTATACTACTTGACATTTACCACCATCAACTGACTCCTGAGCTGTGCTTTAGCTGTGTTAGTCTGCAACAAATGCTAAGAAAGAGGGGTGTCAGTTGGACCACAGGGTGCCTGTGTCTTCCCAGCTTCACTACTTCCTTGTTACAGCCCATTCCGATTGGACAGTGAAACCAAAGGAAAGCATCCCTATCACTCTATTATGTATTCGTTTTCTAATAGCACGGTCCAGATTGACTTGCATCAGCAAACAGGAGTGACTGCTTAACTTCACAAAGCAGTGGTACCCAGACTGCTGCACGATAAAAACTATATATACATGTATACATGTACATGTATAGTCACATACATACACATACAGATACATCCGAGCAGTCAGAGAGCACTTTTGTAAAGTAATGGAATGATTTATGTCTCCAAAACCAATCCTTAAAAAAAAGGACGGAAAACAATTTTGTTCTTTTAATACTGTGGGGTCAGGAAAAGGGGAATAAAATATGGCTCACTAACAAGACACAAAAGGAGTCCATCTGCCTGGAAGAACCCAGAACACTGGAGAACAGCAGATATTGGGGGAAATGAGCAGGGCAGCCCTTTCTTGAGATGACTTGGAGTGGACACTCCTGAATCGCTCCCTCTATCACCTTGTAAGAAAACAGAAAAGCAACAGTCACCCAAGGCATTTCACTGAGGGAGGGCACGAGGCGGGCAGGAAACAGCTCCCCAGCAGCAGGCGGGTGGCAGGGGAGCCCTGATTGGCAGGCGACCTGCCACCTGGAGGCTGGCCGCGGCGCTCACCTGTGAACACGTTCTGGAAGCCGTCCGCAGCGGCCGGCGCCCCAGACGCCGCGGCGGCCAGCGCGGGGGTCACCCCGCCGCCGCCGTCCACCGCCGGCCCGCGCCCCAGCAGGTGCGCTGAGCCTCCCGCCCGGGGCGCACGGGCGCCCAGCTCCTCGGTCCAGTCCGCCGAGCGGCTGAGGCCACCTGCGAGGGCCCCGTCCGCCCGCTGCTTCTTGGCCGGGGCGGCCGCGGAGGCCAGGGCCGGTCTGGACCCCCGGCTCAGGGAGGACTCCAGGCGCCGCTTGATCCTGGGGCTCTGGCTGGGGGACTGCGACGGAGAGTGGTTGGGCGAGCTGAGCTGCCGGGTGGTGGTCTTGATGTAGCAGGGGGTGATGAGCGGGTAGGGCTTGAAGCAGCGCGGGCTGGGCGCGGGGCTGCCGGGCAGGGACGCGGGCGCGGTGGGGACCCCGGGCCCCGGCGTCCGCTCCCCCGGCTCGCGTCCCAGCCCCCGCGAGGCCTCTCCCACCGCCGGGGCCCACTCCTCTCCCGGAGAGCCTCGGGGGGCATCCTCAAACGCATCCTCCTCGACCTCCTCATCCGTGTCCGGGGCTGCGTCTGCGCCCTCCGCCGGCCCGGCCTCGGGGAACGGGAAGGCTGTGCACGGGGGTGAGTCTGCGACGGGGGACTGGGCCGCGGGGGTGCCGGGCGCCTCGGAGCTGCGGGGGGACGGGGGCTGCGCGGGCGCTGGGGGCTGGGCGGCCGGGCTCTCCGGCGGGGCGGGGAGCGCGGACGGCGCCTGCTCCGCGCGCGGACCGCCCGGGGCCTCCGCAGCCTCGCCGCTCGGCCCCTGCAGGAACCGGTCCAGGCCCAGGAAGGCCCCGGGCGGGGCGAAGGCGGCGGCGGGGGTCGCTGCAGGCTCCTGGGCGTCCTGGAGCTGCTGCAACTGCTGCAGGCGGATCGCCTGCTGGATGTCTGAGAGCAGATCCTCCTGCTCCGTAGCGGAGTGGAAGCTATAGATGTCCGTGTCCGAGCCCGAGCTGGTCCTTTGTCCATCCTGCGCCCCTGCCGCAGTTTCCAAATCCTCGGCCACCGGCCGGACCCCTGCCCCCGCCTCGGGAGGCGCCGGAGCCCCCGGCCGGCTCACCTCAAAGGGGTCCGCACACTCGGTGTCGGACAGGCCCGTCTCGTCCGCCGAGAGGCTGAGGTCGGGGGTCTTGGTGCGCAGGGAGAGAGCGCTGTCCAGCTCCCCGGTCTGCAGGGCCTGGGAGTCCAGCACATCCTCGCGGGAGCCGCCGGCGCCTTTCCCCTTGGAGAGGTTCTTCCTGATCCGCAGGTTGGAAAACACCGAGGCCCGGGCGTCCGACTTGCTCTTCTTCTTCCCGGGCTCCCCGCCGCCGCCCCCTCCCCCTTTGCCGTGCTTGCCCAGCGCCTTCTTGCTCCCGCCGCCCTTCTTTGTGGCTTCCACGTCCCTGGGCCCCGCAGCATCCTCGGCGCAGCCGCCGCCGCCCTCGTGCGCGGCCTCACCTGCGCTCCTCCTCAGCTTCCCGTCCTGGTTCCCCATGCTGCCGCCCCGCCGCCGCGCCGCCGCGCCCCGGGGACTCAGGCCATCGCCGGCCTCCTCGGCCCCCGGCCCGGGCCAGGCGGCTCTCGCGGGCGAATCAGGCAGCTGGGCGAGCCGCTGGGAGGCGAGGCCGACGAGCGCCCGGCTGGCCCGGCTCGCCTCTGCCGCCGCTCTGCATAATGCGCGGCGGCTCCCGCGGCCGGCGTCCCTGCGGCTGCGGCTGCGGCCCGGAGCCGGCGGGGCGCGAACATGCTCAGTGCGGCGCGCCGCGCCCGCCAATGGCTGCGCCGGACGCAGCCCGCGCCTGGCCCCGCGCCCGCCGCCGCCGCCCCCGCCCCCGCGGGCCGCGCTCAGCTGCGCGCTGAACTCGGGCGCGAAAAACGTCTCGTGCAGCTGGGGGACCTGACGCTCCACCGCGCGGATCGAGCGCATGGCCCCGCAGAGGGCGTCCGTGGCAGCGGCCCCGCGACTTCAGAGCTCGCCGACCTGCGGAGAGAAAAGTTCAGCCGGTGAGAAGAGGAAGGTTGCACACGGGGTGGGGGTCCGGGACCCTGCTCCCGTCTAGACGTGCCATAACACATACTATCACGGCCCCGTGCGCGCACACGCACACACACACACACACACACACACACACACACACACACACGCCCAGCTGCTGCTTCTGCGGGGCTCCTTAATAAATGTTTGTTGAATGAATGGACCGCTCTGTTTCTTGAATAATTGATCACCTCCCGGAGCTCTCTGAGGTGCAGCGGCATATGGCTCCGGGAAGGTTACTACGCTCGGCGCTGGGCTCGTATCAGACCCCCTTCCCCCGGGAGGGCCTTAACTGTCCTTTCCGAAGTTGGTTGATCGAACTTTTTTTTGGACAGAATAAAGGAGAGGTAAGGGAAGCAGAAAACGCTGAGATTAGGGTTGATTAAAATGCTAATCTCCAAAATTCTATGTGTTTACCATATAAATTAAACGGCATTTGTATTCACAAAGGGTTTGGTGCTTAAACTATAACTCCCCGGAGGTCAAACTCATCAATATTAAACATGTCACTGTTGTGGTCCCGTATAAAAAGGAGAAAGACAAAAAGGAAACACCCTCGGCACAAAGAGAAACTCGGATATTATGCTCTTAACCACATTTTCCCAAGCAAGTCCTTCCAGGTACTTTGTCCTCTACCAGGGCTTCCTGACACGTTTGCCTTAGTATTAATATAAACACTTTTCTTCATTGTAAATTTTGTTACTATTTCAATTATTAAATTTAGTTACCTATATTTTTAAAGTCCTTTTAAACATTATTGGTTTTGAAAAAAGCTCCAAACAGTAAGCTAAAAGTGGCATTAATCAATAAATGTTACAAGTATTTATGTTAGAAGTTCATGTTGACTACTTTGGAAGCATGGACTAGCTATCTAACTTGGTAGTTTTCCAAGCAAACCCCGAGGAGGAAAAAGGACCACTTATTATATAATGCAATTTAAGTGTGGCAAGCCAATGAACAGTCTTCCTTTGCAAACTATTAGTCAGCTTTTTAAACCTCTCTCCTTAAACACCTCTCTGAAGAGGAAAAGTTGGTCCTACTAGTCTTTGATGGAAAGGCATAGGTAGCAATTATGACTAGCCTTTTTAAAACTATTATCTTAAAAATAATTGTAACTTCAGGGCAGGTAGCCAGTTATCCTTAGGTGACCCTTTTTGAGTAAAGGATTTGGAGAAATCAACTTTAATAACTTTGCCAGGGTAATAACCCAGTCTCCAGGCAATTCTGGAGTGCTTGAAAAGCCTTTGTTTCACCTCTTTCACTACTCCTAGAATCCAGGCTCCCCAGAGGGCACAATTTGCCTGTGGATATAAGAATTTTCTGCTTCTTTGAATACTGAGGTACTTGGAATCTTGATTTTTGCTCTTTCTTTAACAGAACAACTTTGATTATGAACTATTTACTTCCTTACTATTTTCTGTGATATATTCTGGAAGTTCAGAAGACTGGGGGGAAGAGAGAAGACTTCTGATTTTTTGCATTCATTGAATTTGAAACCACCGGTGGCAGTTGCGCCCCAGCAGGTCACAGCTGACAAAGCCCAATACATGCAGAGGCTCATTTGGAGCTCACAAGTGTGTGTATCAAATGCAGGTATGCATGCTCAACCCAATAATAGTTAACGTATAAGGTCAGCTCAGAGAGGCCAAGAGATTTGTCCATGTTCCTGTAGCAGCAAGAAGCAATATTTGAGCCCACAAATTTAGGTCCCAAATTCCTATAACAGTTCCACATCATTTACTCTTTAGGGTACAGATAAGAATATTATAAAGGCAAATTGCAAATGTTTGCCAAAGCATTCCTTGGTATTTAGTTGGCATTTAGCAAACCCAAAGATGCCTGGGATGTGGCCTTGTAGGGGCAGGGGGGATGTTAGGCAGGGCTAGAATGAGCGGCCCCCCAGAGAAGAGAAATAGGGCACTTTATTAAGAGCAAAAACAGGTTGCAGCAGCCTCCGTGATTAACGCTGCCAGCGAGGATGGCAGTCTACAGTCACTTATGGTTGACACTGCCAGCGAGAATGACAGCCTGTGGTCACATTTCTTCTCTACAGGACGGCCTTTACAGAAGTTAGAAAAAAGAAAGCTTGACCCCAGACCCTAGTGGAAAGTCCCCAGAGACCCTTCCCCAGGTTCCCTAGTAACGAGCCAATTAACCAATCAAGTAGCAACACCCTCAGCTGAGAAAATCAGGGTGGGCCCCTAGTCAAGTCCTATAAAAGGTGTGTAATGGGTGTTTGCCCGACGGTGGCTCAGTTTCAGCCGCCCATGCTTCTCTCACAGAGATAACAGCTTTATACTTTCTTGCTTCTATTAAAAGCTACTTTTGCTTTGGCACTGTGGTCTCAATCTGACTTTCCTTCAACCTTCTGCATCGGAGCAAGAGTCGGGCCCGGGTTAGGCACCAACTCGGTGCCCAGCACTCCCACCAGGGACGACGGGATTCCTCCCCAAGACCCCTGGGGGTCATCTCAGCCTAAGTTTAAGTCCCTTTGGTGAAGGAAGAATATCAGGGCTTGTGATGTCGCTCAGTGGTAGAGCACATGCCTGGTTTGATTTTCCGCAGTTCACACATACACACACATGCACAAGCACACACCATATCTGAAATTGGAAAAATATATTTAACAGATAATTAGAGATTCTACCTTGTACCCAGCCACATCCTACATGCCAGGATACAGAAGAGAAATGGGTAAATGTGACTAGCCCCTGTGTTCAAGGATCTAGCTTATTGTATTTGCTGGTAAAAGTCTTCACTATCAGCGTCCCCAAAAGGTCACAAAAACTGTACATAAATTAAAATGTAGTACTACTCATTTTCCAGTGAGAAAATTGCACACGGACTTTAAACATAAAATTAGTGGGCCGGGAATTTTGCTCAGTGGTAGAATGTGGGCTTAGCATACACAAGGCCCTGAGGTGGATTCCCCAAATAAATATATAAATAAAAATAAAGATAAAATTAGTTAAGAGTAGGTTGGTAAACTTGAACAAATACTGAATTCTATTTCATAATACATATGCTGCAAATCATGATAAATGTGCTGAGCTCAGCAACTTTAAAATGCATCAAAAATAAAATGTTTTAATGGCTGCATGGACAACTATGTGATAAAGCAAATCTAATAAAATGTTAATTGTATAATAAGGTGATAGATATATGAGAAGTTCAACTTTTCTGTATGTTTGAAATTTTTCATGCTAAAATGTCAGAAAAGAAAGCAAGTTTCAAGAATATGTGAATTTTTTATCTTTTTATGATTAAAATCATGTGATGGTTAGCATTCAGTAAACACTAACTGAGGTCTGGGGGTACAGCCCTTGCCTAGCATGTGCAAGACCTTGACTTTATCCCCAGTAAAATAAAAGCCATAAAATATAGTGAAATGTCTTTGATAATTGGTTTTTTGAGGGCTTTCATTGTTTTTCTCTTTGCTTGGAAGAGCTGGAATATTTTAGAATCAATAATACGACAAAGTTGTGTTTTAATTATCCAACTCATCTTTTTCTTCAGCAAAATGATCTTCCCTTAAAAACTTTTCTGTCCTGGTATCAATTGCCAAACTGTTGCCTGCATAATCCGCCTGTTAGTCCTGACTTCTGTCCTAGAAACCAGACTCTGGAGCCCACTTCCCAGAGAACACCCTGTCCCAAGCCAAATCCTACACACCTGAAACTCAGCATCTCATCACTTGTATATAAATTCCTCTTTTATTGCGTTTAACAAAACTGACACAATTACTTCAGCTGTCCGCAGCAGAGTTGTTGCTGACTCCTTCCTCTCCCTCAGTGCCCAAGATTCACCAGTGTTGCAGACTTCTCTGTTCTACCTCTTTAATGTTTCTGAAACCGGATCGTGTCTCCCATTCCAACGGTCACTTCTGTTGCCTCCCTCCACCTCCAACCCATCTGTTCTCTCCCATTATCATCAATACTTCTCAACTAGGGTGATGATTTTGCTCTCCAGGGGACACTGGCATTGTCTGTAGACATTTTGGTATTGAAATGGAGAAGGGGCAGCTGCTAAACATAGTGCACAGGACGCACCTCGCACCCCTAACAGAGAATGATCCAGCCCAAAAGGACAGAAATCTGTGCTTGAAACGCCTGCTTCATGGTGAAGCTCTTCCTGGCTGACAGTTAATGACTGTTTACTGAATGACTGAAAGAACAAAGAAATCAAAATTATATCTCCCAGGTAGTCAAACTAATCAGAAATTTGAAGGCAGAACAGGTTATGGTTTGAGTCTAGATGTCCCCCCAAAGCCTCATGTGGTCATAGGTGGGGCTGGATCTACAGTGTGTGATTACTACATTAGTCCACTGATTGGTTTGGCATAGTTCTGCTGGGGCCAAGGATGTGATGCTAGGATTAAGGGTGCTAGGATTAAGGGTGGGAGTGCTACCCACCCTAAAGCCAGGGAGCCTGGATAAAATATAAGGGACAGAAAGAAGCTTGCCCGCACCCCTTCCTTTGCTTACCTTTTGCTTGCCTTGCTGCCTTCTGCCTGCCATGCCCCCCTGCCTCGAGTCCAGCTGATTGTGGACTGAAACCTCTACAAACTGTGAGCTAAATAAACCTTTCTTCCCCGAAATTTGGGTGTTGGGTATTTTCTCTCAGCAATGAGAGAAAAGTAACTAAGACAGAACATAACAGGACACATAAGAATTCAAACAAAACTATATCTCTGGTGCCAAATATTTTAAATGAGGAATTAGCTCTTCTCTAAGAAACTTGGAGTTCTATGAAACTATACAATCCATATAACTATTCCAAGTCCTTAAATACTTGACAACATTATAAGAAGCCCTTCCTCTTACCATACATTTTCAGAATTTAACGATGGGATTCTTAGAGCTTGAGTTTTCTGTCTGTTTTTTTGCTGCTGATTGAACCCTGGCACTCTAACCCTGGCCACATCCCCTGCCCCCAGAGCTCTCTCTTTTATTTTTCCTTCAGTGCTGGGGGTTGAACTCCTGAGTTACCTCTCTAGTCCTTTTGTTTTTTGAGACAGGGTCTCACCAAGTTGCTAAATTGCCCAGGCCGGGCTCAAACTTGCCATCTTCCTGCATCAGCCTCCCAGAGCGCTGGGATTATAGGCATGTCGGATGGACATGGCTGACTCCCAAAGCTTTACAGAGAGAATTTCATGCACTACAAACAAGCTGTTATGTCACTTTCCATTTTTACCACCATCATCATCTTATCATCAGTGTTGCATTTGGAAATAAAATGTTTAAAAAACAGGAAAAAAATCAAATGTTACTTTCTCAAGCAAGGCAGAATGCACTAAAAATTTGTTTTTCTATTAGAAAAGAGTTAAAGAAAAGCTAAAGAATGCTAGCTCATTTGAACTCCTTCCTGCTGCAAATGGAACATTATCTCCTAACTTCTGAAAAATCCTTCAGTTTCCTCTGAAATGTTCCCCATTGAGTAGGCATCTGCTGTAGTTTGTGTCTTAAATGTTCCCCAGAGGCCTGGGTGCTAAAGGCATGGTCCCAGCCCATGATGCTTCCAGGAGGTGGGGAACTTGCGTCAGGCAGGGCCCATTACAAAGTTCTTAGGTCACGAGGTATCCAGATCCCTTCCTCTTTCCTTTTCATATCTCAACCACAAGACAAGCAATTTCACCATGTGCTCCAACCAAGATGTACTGTTTCACCAAAGGCTGAAAAGCAACAGGAAGTCTAGTACTGAAAACCAACCCACCAAGGATAAGAACCTCCAAAACTGTAAGCCAAAATAAAATATTTCCTGTTTTTATTTTATTATTATTATTAGGTTTTTTGAGCCAGGTCTTGCTGTGTAATTCAGGCTCGACTCGAACTCACTATGTATCCCAGGATGGCCTTGAACTCACATCAACCCTCCTGCCTCAGCCTCCTGAATGGGAGTACATGGATGTGCCATCACTTCTTTCCTCTTTTTAAATTGATTGTTTCTGGTAGTTTGTTACAGCTATGGAAAGCCAACTAACATAGTGTGCTTTAGCTTACAACACATTTTTTTTTATTTGCAACTGATAAAGGAAAAAAATGGAACATTTATTTTGTTCTTATGTCATGCAGAAATTCCTAAAAAGCTGCAGTTCTGGTACTGGGTCTCTAGACATGCCCTTTTTAAATGAAGACAAATTCTTTCTGCCAGAAACAATCCTGTTCTCTTGAGTTGTCAAACCATTCAAAACTATGGCTAGAAAGCCCACTGAAAGAAACTCAGGCCATAATATACCATGTTGGGGAGTAAGAAGCAACAAAAAAACATGCTAAAGACAGAGACAAAAAGAAATTAAGTTTGAGGAGGACAACACTTGGCTTTAGAACAGCACTCTGCACTAGAAATATAATGTGAGCCTCATGAATAATTTAAAGTTTTCCAGTAGCTACATTAGAAAGGTAAAAAGAAAAAAATAATTTAATAAAATACTTTTATTTAGCAGGGTACAGTGACAAAAGCCTGTATTTCCAGATACTCGGGAGGTGAAGCAGGATGAAAACTTGAGTCCAGGATAACTTGAACATAAGCAGACCGTGTGTGTGTGTGTGTGTGTGTGTGTGTGTGTGTGTGTGTGTGTGATTCAGCCCAATATATGCAAAATATTTCAGTTTGAAAAATCATTCCAACTTATTGATGAGATATTCTACCTGCGTTTTTACACTAAGTCATTGAGATCCGTGAATATTTTTATACTAAGAGCAACATTTCCATTCAGATGAGCCGTACTTCAATTGCTCACTAGCCACATATGGCTGACAGCTACTGTTTGGACACTGTCACCTTAGCCTTAGATTTCTCAGAGCTCTCAGAACAATTTTTAGGAGAAGTAATGACCGAACCAAACTATCACTGAGTTTTAAAACAGTATTATATATTTTGGTGGATTTGAAATACATATATGCACGTATTAAAGCAGTGTATGTTTTTATATGCATGAATAAATTTTTTTATTTTATTAGTGCACATTAATTATATGAAATAACAGGTACATTTGGGCCTATTTGTACATGCATATAACACTCTGATTATTTTTACCCCCATTATCGTCCTTTCCCCACTCTCTGAGCTCCTTCTCTTCTCTATTAGTCTGTCTTGTACTTTTCTTTCATCTCTCTCTCTTTTTTTTCTAATTTTTTTCAGATTCCACTTATGAAAGAAAACATGAGATATTTAAGTCTGGCTTACTTTGTTTAGCATGATGGCTTACAATTCCACCCATCGTCCTGCAAATGACATGATTTCATTCTTCCAGATGCCCATCAACAGACAAACAGATAAAGAAAATGTGGTACAGATACACAATGGAACAACATTTCCTATTTAATATAGTGGTGAAGACATTTACAAACTTTTTCTAACCATTCAGTTTAGTAAAGGGTTAATAAGAGTGAGTCTTTGCTGCTACCACTGAAATAAAGAGTTCACAGAACAGGAGGATCATTAGCAGGGAAAAAGGAAAAATCATTCTAATATAAATAGGGACAGAAGAGGGAAAATGATATTTCAGAGAACACTTTGGTTTTAGTCATCTTTTCTCTATCTCAGTTACTATAATAAGGGCTACCTGCAAAAATTAAGCCAAATATATGGATTTGTGTGTGTGTGTGTGTGTGTGTGTGTGTGTGTGTGTGTGTGTGCTGGGGATCGAACTCAGGGCCTTGTTCTTGCTAGGCAAGCGCTTTAACCACTGAGCTAAATCCTCAGCCCCAATACATGGATTTTTCACTGAGCCAAGACTAAGATGTGTACACATGTGCTTTTCAAGACAAGTATATTCTTAAAGCGTGATGGTGATCTTAAAAGTGATCTAAATCATACTGTTCAGGTACATATACACATATACCACATATATATACTATATATATGATAAATGTGTATGGGTGTATGCAAAAAAAAAATGCTTTTTCCTTGAATTCTAAGCTTCAGTACTTTCTCTTAGCCTGTAAAAGCCAGTCTAGCTAATAATTATCATCATGTTGAAAAAGGTCAGGAAAAGGTGGAGAGAAAATAAATGTTTTCCTTTAGGGGCTATAGCTTGCTTGTCCATCACAAAACAAATACCTTAGTCCTTTGTACTTGCGCAAAGAAATGAAGGGGAATTTGTTCTGCTCAGAAACAGATTCAAAGGAGGCTTGAAACTCTCATCTGTCACAGCACATCTAACCCAGGAATTGCACTTGAGCAATTCAGACCTCCCTCCAGAGGAAATACTGATCCTTTTGCGACACAAAGCAGTAGCTTTACTTCAGTTTGATATTCCCCAGAAAAGCAGAAAAGGGCTAGTGGGAGATTTATTTCCACTTACCTGTGCTGGAGCTTCCACTATACAAAGACAATCCCAGCGTGAACACTGGTGAGGAGGAAAATTTTACCATCCATGATACGACTTGTGTTTCTCATCTAGTATAGAAATGGCTGTCACTGGAGTTGTGGGGAAAGGAGATTGCATTATTCAACAACTAGACATTAATTCATCAGTACCAACAACACTGTAAATCCTTCCTCCCTCTCTTATCTGCAGGATAAGAAACTCGATTTGGAAGTCTGCCTTCGCCGCTCTGGACCCAGCATTAAAGATCGCTGGAGTTGTTAGTGCCAGTGTGCTCATCTACTCCTCTAATGCTTCCTAGCCAAGGAGACATGTTCTAGCTATTTCTTCCTCTGCCTTGCTAAATCTCCTGGGACTCATTCAAGGATGATGTAAGTACAACGTTAAAAAATGACAAAATAAGGAGTGGGTGAACTTTTAGGTGGTTTCTTTCAGTATTTAAAATATCCCTTCCTGGGCTGGGGGTGTTGCTCAGCAGTGCTTGACTAAACGATAAGGACCTGGGTTTGACTCCCAGCACGACAAATAAAATACACCTTTCTCAGACAGTCTGGACTTGCTAAGTCTGGGGATCCTGGGGAGAAAGACTCAGAGTATTTTAACTTTTCTCCAACAGGCAATAACTTTCAGGGACCTCAAGCATTTGTGGGTGAGAGGGGTTCTAACCAAATCAATCTCAGCTTTGGATATTGCGGTGGCCAGGGTACTGCTTGAGCCCTTTGTACCCAGAAACATGCTGGTCTGCTGGAATTCGTATTGTCACTCCCACAAGGTGGCAACTCCTTTCAATATTTAAAGCTTCTGAAAGGGGATTAGTAGAGATGTTGCTTGAAACCTGATTTTTTTTTTTTTTAACTCCTGATTTGGTTGGTAACTTGTTGAGAGTGTGTTTGTTTGTCTGCATTACTGAAGATTGAACTCCAGAGATTAAATTTTCGGTCTAAAATCACCCAGGCAATTAACAATATGGTCAAACCCACTTTCTCTAAGGCCAATTCTTCCTACACTCTGAAACCTGAACTACATTGACAGCCCCTTTGTAATGTTTTGTAGTTGTGTTGCTTTGTTTTGTTTTGTTTTTTTAAACAGGGTCTCCCTGAGTTGCCCAGGTTGGGCTCAAAGTTTTGATCCTCCTGCCTCAGCCCCCCAGAGTGCTGGGATTACAGCCATGTGTCACCAGGTCCGGCTCACGGATCCGTTACAGACTAAACTAGCAGGTATTTATATAGCGTGAGCACAGCAGATTTGCTCCCTTTCCACAGGGAACTTGCAGTGAAAATGGGAGTGGGCTGTGACAGTCAGTGACCAAGTCAATAAACAAATACATAATTATAAATTAAGATCAAGGATCTGGAGGCTGAGAACAGAAGCTCTGGGAAAGGAAATAATCTTTTTGTACTTTTTTTTGGTATTGTGAATTGAGCCCAGAGGTCTGCAGATCGTATGTATGTTCTCTAGCCACTCAGCTACCCCCCAGCCTGAGGCTGAGCTGTTCTCAAGAGGATGGTCCAGGGAGGCCTCTCTGAAGACCAGATATTCGTGATGAGAAGCAGAGCTGAGGAGGATTCAAGTGAGCAAGATATGTGAGAGAGGAAAAAAAGCATAGTTGAGCAGAAGAAAAATTGTGAATCAAGGTTAGGAAGTCAAGTCATTTATTGATAAGAGCAAATGACAAGGCACTTCTGTGCTTCAGAATCTATTACCTTCCTTCCACAGCGTTTAGATCCTAGGAAGTCCCTTAATATTTTATATTTCCATGTATCACCTATTTTCAAAGCAACAGAATAGAGTATTAATTATTTAATGTCTTTTAAGGACTCTCTAATCGTTGCAATTATTTATGCTGCTGGGGTATGAGCCAAGTGATGGTATGGAATAGAGGAGCAGGGCTGACTGGAATCACCATCGCCATTTCTCCACCCCTGTGATTCTGATGGCATCCAACCAAGTCTTTATCCTGTCCCCCAAAAGCCAGAGAAAAAGACCTGTTCAAGGGGCTGGGAATATAGCTCAATGGTGCACTGCTTGCCTAGCGCCTATGAAGACCCAGCTTTGATCCTCAGCACTGCACATACCACAAAAGCCTGTTTTAACTATCTGCTACTTCTTCCTTCATCATTCTACATAATAAATTAAAATTTCCCCACCTAATGCTTTTCCTGATATAAACTCATGGTTCCTCCTGTCCCAGACCAGTGCTCTACCACTGAGTTGCATCCCCAGTCCCTGTTGACCATTTTTAGTGATACTTTTTCAAAAATAGCTTATAAGAGTGTAGAGAGAATTGGCCTTAGAGAAAGTAGATTCAAATTTTGATCATATTATTAGTCGCTTGGGTGATTTTTGGACTAAAAACTTAATCTTTGTAAAGTTCAATTCTACCACCTATAATTAAGTGTAATACAGACTAATTTATAAGGTCATTGCAAACATTTAATTAGACAATGCGTACAAATAGTCTAGCACATATCAGATGCTCAGTAAGTTTACACAAAGGAAGTAAAAGCTGGTTAGGGAACTCAAATATCACCTGGCCTTTTACAGCCAGGGCACCATTGAAACACAAAAGGCAGAATTGTTAGCTCACCAACACTGGGGTAGCCTGGCAGGTGTGAGAAGTTGCACACTCTCAGCTCTCTTGCTAGGTGTACCGAGTTGTTATCCAGCCAACAAAGGTCCTCTACTTAGGTCACTGCAGACGAATGCCAAGGAATAAGTGTTTTCTGATTGGTCTAGCGTTTTCCTACCCCTAAATTCTGGATTTCATCCACCACGGCCTCAGAGATGTGGGCTAGGAGAGCCCTGAGTGAGTGTACCCAGGCCTCCTTACCAGAAGATTTAGCGCGAACTCAGCATTTATCCACTTCTGGGAAGGAATGCATAGCCAAGCATCTCCAAATACAACAAAGGGCCCATATGACTCCATCCCAGGTACCCCAGATCTGACTACATGTGGCAGGCTCCTCAAAATATACTTTCTGGCATGATCCAGTAGAATAAATGAATGGTTTTGTAAACTAACAAAATGTGGTATATCCTTACCATGGAATACTATATATCAGTCAAAAAGGAAATACTGATACATGCTGCAACATGGATAAACTCAGGGACTTTGTGCTAAGGGAAAAGAAGTAGGAAAATAGTTCACAATATTTATAATTTCATTTATATGAAATATCTGCAAAAAGCAAATCTGTACAGCCAGAAAGTAGACTGGTAGTTGCCTGGAGTTGGGAGGTAGAAATTGGGAAGGAACTGTAAATGAGCATGAGTTACTTATGGACAGGGAGTATAGAATATTCTAAGTGAGATTGTGGTGTTGGTCACACAACTCTGTAAATATGCTAAAAATAATTTAATTAAAACAAGTGATGGGTTGGGAGTGTAGGTCAATTGTAGAGGACTTGCTAGCATATGTGAAGTCCTATCTTCAGTCCACCACACACACACGCACACGCACACGCGCACACACACACGGTCATGGTTTATAAATAATACCTCTACAAAACCATTATTTTTTGAATGTTGCTTAAAAAAGAAGAGTTCTCACTTGGGGCCTCAACTCTGATGGAGGGAGTGAGCTCCTGATGAGAGATTGTCATGCTCTGTAGCTTTGGCCTGGATGCCCCAGTTCAACCCTTCTCTCAAGTCCAAAGGAGGCCCAAGGGAGACTCAGAGACAAAGCTTCCAGGATTGTGAAGAGTGGGATTTCTCAGGAATGCGCTTGTTTCCCTAGACATGCTACCTAAGAACAGCACCTGCAGTTGGGATTTGATTGTCATGTTTCATTGACAGGAACTGGTCAGCTTGGGGACATATTGTGAATTTCCTATCTCCGGCTTCCTGAAAATTACTATTTATTTATTTTGTGGTATTAAGGCTCAAACCTGGGGCCTTGTCTTGCTAGGCAAAGCCCTCTACCATTGAGCTATACTTCCAACCCAAGAAATAAGCTAAAGGAATAAAAGATTTTTCAAAATTACTAAGCTCCAGAGTGGACCAAAAATATATTAACTGCCAATGAGAGAGACAGAGACCATCAAACATCTCAGTTCTCAGCAAGGGACAGAACTTTATTATCATTTTTGTTTGTTTGTTTGTTTGTTTGTTTTTGTAGTGCTGGCAATCAAACCTGGGGCCTCTCAGATGCTATGCAAACCTCTGCCACTGAGTTATACTTCCAACTTTAAGAAAGCTTTCATAGTTATTTCTTTATTGGTCTGAAAAATATAGTGCATAAAAGTAGCAAAGTGCAAATCTGAATTTAAACCTAAATTTTAAGTGTTTTCTAGTCCCCAACTCAGTACTCAGTGGTGAACATATAGTTTCCCTGTAGGAAACCCACTTAAGGTCCAGGTAAAATGGTTTTCTCTAAGGATATGATAGATGCTTCCGTGGGCTTCCAAAAAAAGGGAACAAAGGACCCTGGGCTCCTGCCAACATTTTAAAAGTTGTCAGACAGCTACTTCCCCTCTGCTTTTACTTCTGTCCCTGTATATGTAATTGACTGTTTTCTCTGCTTACCTAACACAGGTACAAGTCCTAAAGTTGCTGGTCAAGGTCAGGGTCTATGTAACTTTATAGTTCAAGTACCTAGCAACCTTTAACTCATCCTAGCTATGGACCATTTCACCAGTTTCGATCTTGATCTAACCAGCTGAGACAGAAGAGATAGGTCAGTAGGTTTGTCATGGTTACACAGGCCCACGATGGTAGGCAGAATAGTAACCTCTAAAGATGTCACGTCCTGGTCCCACAACCCGTAAAGAAATATGTAGAAGTGGAGGAATTAAAGTTGCAGACCAAATCAAATGTGCTAATCAACTGATCTTGATTCAAGGAGAACTGCCTGGATTATTCAGGTGAAACCAATGTAATTTGTCCTTAGAAGTGAAGAGGTGAGGGGGCTGGGGATTTAGCTCAGTGGTTAGAGTGCTTGCCTAGCAAGCACAAGGCCTTGAGTTCAATCTCTGGCACACACACACACACACACAAAAGAAGTGAAGAGAAGTGACAGAAGAGCCACAAAAAGAGAAGACAGAAGCAGAAGACAGAAAAGGGAGAGACAGGGCCATGGGCCCTGCAAGGCGGGCAGGCTTTGGGCGCTCAAAACACAAGGAGAGAAACTCTCCCTTAGCGCCTGTAGAATGATGGTTCTGCCGACACTTTGAAGACTTTTCACTTCCAAATCTGTGAGGTAATATATTGCTGTTATTTTAAGCCACTAACTTGGGGTAATTTGTAGAGCAGCATTTGAAAAGTAATACAGCACTTTAAAAAATGAATGTCCATGTTGAATGGATTATCCTCATAAAACTTTCAGATTTAGCCTTTAGTCTTGCTTATTAGCAAATTTTTCTCCTATAAACTCAGGAAAAAGTCTTATTAAGAGAGATGGGGGTAGAGAAGGAGATGTGTTATGTACAGGTAGGAACTCCCCATGATGAATGTAATCATTATGTACTGCAAACACATACTAATAAAAAGAAAAAATAAATAACAGTAAGAAAGACTACTGAGAGAAAGTGCTGCTTGTCTTGATTTCCTATAGGAATCTTGATTGCAGTTGTGAGTTTTCAGTATAGCGAATCCAGCATCTGTGTAAAGTCACACATAGAATGAATAGTTCATCAAACTCAGACATTAAAATCACAAGGGCTGATTGAGATTGAGCCATGCGCAGAATGAGAACCACATCCAGATTTCTTAACAATTACAAAGTAAATACTGTATGGACTTTGCTAAGTTAGTGCCCACTCTTTTATTTAAACTTTATTCTGCTGTTTTTTGGCTTTAACATCTCCTCATGGGATGATAACTCCACCTCTGTCCTCAGTCTAATGGTAAGACTTCCCCAGCCCCAAATCTGCTTTCTTGCCTGACATTTCTTCAGGCTTGACTTAAAAACACCCCAAACCCAACATGCCGCCCCCAAATCCAACTACTGTGCCTCACTCTAACTCCAACCTCATGTTCTAGTACTCTTCTGATTTATGGGATTATCAATTAGATAAATAAGGAAATAATCCCAAATAGCTTTTTGTTGCTATTTTCTAATTCTAAATAGGTCTTGAATCCACCCTCTTCTTCCCATCCTCCCAGCCGCCGCCACAGCCATCGTATGATGAAGCTCAAAAACCTCAGTTTCTCTACAGGACCACTGTCACGGCTTCCTCACTAATCCACCCCAAGGTGTGCACGGCGTCACCTCATAGTGAGACAGAAAAAAGCGGCTAACATGCAAATCTCACCGCTTAACACTTCTCTCTAAGATGGCCATCACCCCTCTATCATGAGTGTAGATTTAAGGCCCTCAGTGATTTGGCTGCCGGCTCCTCCCGTCTCATGCTAGAGTTGCACGCAGGTGATTGCTTTCCCAACTCTTCACAGCAGCATTTGGAAATCCATATGCTCGTGGGGAAGCTGATGCCACCCTGCCCAGTATCTAGAGTGGAATCTGTGATTTACCACAGAGATATTATTTTAAAAATGGGTATGCGACCTCTACTAATTAGAATAGATCTGGAACAATGACTAGAAATGCTTGCAGAAAAGTTTAGAATGACATGGTATTTAAATTGGGATTTATATAAATTAGTAGCTACACTGTATTCATGAAAGATTGTTATGGCTTGTGTCTAGATGTCCCCCCACCCCAAAAGCCTCATGCAGTCATAGGTAGGGCTTTTCAGAGGTGGCTGGATCTAGCGTGCGTGATTACTATATTAGTCAACTGATTGGTTTGCATAGTTCTGGGTGTTGATAATGGGAAGGCCCACACCTGCTGCAGGTAGCCTGGGTAGAATATAAGGGACAGAAAGAAGGCTACTGTCATCACTTTCTGCTCCAGTACCTTGCTGCCTTCTGCCTGCCATGAACCGTTTCTCCACTGCAATTCCACCCTGCCTTGCAGTCAGCCAACTATGAACTGAAACCTCTACAAACTGTGAGTTACAAAAAACCTTCCCTCTTTTAACTTTGGGTGTCAGATATTTTGTCTCAGCAATGAGAAAAGTAACTAAGACAAAAACTCCTGTTTTTGTTTTTGTTTTTTTTTTTTTTGGTTTTTGTTCTTTGTTTTTTGAATCAGAATCTCCCTGCATAGTCCAGTCTGGCCTTGAACTCATTATATAGTCTGTAGTTATCCTCTTGCCTCAGTCTCCCAAGTGTTGGGATTGGAGGTGTTGTTATGGTTTGTGTCTAGATGTTCCCCCAAAGCCTCATGTGGTAAGAGATAGCTGGATCTAGAGTGTGGGCTGCCCTGAGGGCAGGTAGCCTAGATAGATACAGGAAGAAGCTTAACTAGCTGCTTGCTTGCATTGCTGATTTGAATACATTCCTTGCATTTTCCTCACTTTACTTTGCAGCCGGCTGCGAGTCCGCCACGCCAGCCCCGCCGCCTCGGACCCAGCGGACTATAGACTGAAACCTCTGCAGACTGTGAGCTAATAAACCTTTCTTCCCCTAACTTTGGGTGTCGGGTATTCCGTCCCAACAACGAGAGAAAAGTAACTAAAACAGAATTTGGTACCGGAGGAGTGGGGTCGTTGCTGGGACTATACTTGACCATGTGGTTTAGCAGCCTTTGGAGTTGGATTGTGGGAAGGAGAAGCGTTGGGAAAACTTTGGAAATGAGGAAATTTGCGGTTCAGGAGGTTTCTGCTGGGAAGAAAGACTGTGTTGGCTGTTGGACTCCAGACCATGTATGTTATGGCCTGGCAGAAAGTTTGTCTGAATTTTGCTTGTGTCCAGAGACTTTGCCTGTGACTGAGATTAAGGGCGGCGGACTAATTAATCTTGCAAAAGAAATTTCAAGGCAGTCTAATGTTGAGGCGGTGGCATGGCTATTGTTGGGGGCTTTCAGCCAGATTTATGTTGAAAACCAAGAGCAAACAGCCCAGCAGAATGATTCAAAATGTTGTGAGTTTGCGCATAAAGGAAGCACCAGTAAAGTTGTGGCCTGC
>PVJO010013735.1:0-51359 GCA_004026905.1 Hystrix cristata | reverse complement strand
TGATAAGTAGGACCTAATGTAAAGCCCTGGACTTCTGGTTGCATCTCGATCTTAGATTAAGCGGCCATTTACACCTGGAATTCAGTGATAGGTCTACATACTCATTTTGTAGTAGCACACAGTGATTCTATCACTCAGTCTCTTACTTTTAAAATTATATTCCTAGATTCTAAAATAGTGTTTCCCAAAGTTTTCTTGCACATCATTAGTTCCTGACTGTTTTATCAGAAATAGGCTCTAAGGTCAATTAAGTTTGTGAAACAGGGCATGCAGAATATCACTTAAGAGATTTAAAATGTCCTTTAGTATATTCAAGACTCTAAGACCTACTTAAGTAAATAAACCTATTTAATTTCTAGGAGCCAGTTGGACCACTTAGTTATATGTGTGTATGTGTGTGTGTGTTTGTGTGTTTATGCACAAAATCGATTAATATTCTAGAAGACTTTTCCACATTATGTTATTGAAAAATCATTTGTTAAGTGTTTCCTAGATTAGTGATGCTTTTTATATCTTTTATTAGTATGTGTTTGTAATATATAATGCCGACATTCCTGTGGGGAATTGGTATATGTACATAATACATCTTAATTCCTTTTTCTGTCCCCTTTCTCACCACTCCCTCCACTCTCCCACCATCTTTTGATCTTCTTTCCCTTTGACAAAGATCTATGTCCATACTTCCTATCATCTACCTTTTATTTTGCCCTTTACTTATGATTTGGGTTGTTCATATAGGAAAACCATGAGATATTTAAGCTTGTGTAAGTTATTTATTTCACTTAACATTATGGTCTCAAGGTCCATCCATTTCCCTGTAAGTGACTCAAGTTTACCTTTCTTTACGGCAGCAGTACTCCACTGCATGTAAATATCACCTTTTATTTATCCATTCATCTGTCGAAGGACATAGAGCCCACTTTCAAGAAATAGCTACTATGAATTGTGGTGCTATAAGCACGAGTATGCACGTAGGTGTCACTGTACCTTTGACATTTGGAGATGGACAATCCACTGCTGTGAGGTAGAACCTGTTTGGTGGATTGTAAGATGTTTCCCAACATCTTGATTTCTGCCTGTTAGATTCCACGAGGTGTCAAAAATGCTTTCAAACACTGTTAAATGTACTCTAGGGAAGCAAGAGTGTCCTTAGCTGAGAATTACTGCCCAAAGTAAACAAGGAAAAGCTCTTTGTAAAATATGCAAACAATTTTCCCCTCAAACTTGGACTTTCTAAAGAGAGTTATGGATATTACAAGGCATATTTTGGTGGAAGATTTAAGAAGTATGACAGGAAGACAGACGTTGTTAAATTCTCAGATGTTGGCTGCCTGGTTCCTGAGACTTATTCAGAGGAAGAAAGTATAGGACTCTGCCTGTTTTTAGCTTTAATATAGTTTTCCAAAGAAATAATTTCACTTTATACCCAAAGAATGGAAAATTCTTTTAAATCTCTTAAGCTTTGTACTTTGTGTTCCATCTCAAATATTTAAGGATTCATTGGATTTCTGTTGTCATTTAGATGATCTACCCGAATAATCTTTAGCATTGTGGCCACAAATAGTAACACTGTGAAGCATCCAGATTACTATATCACCGGTCTTGATTTTTAGAACAAACTTCCTTCTGAATTGCAAACTTTCAGTTCGGTATGTTATCCCTAAAGCCTGTTTTCATGTTTCGCTTTCGCAGCCTCACTTTCTATTTCAGTCACTTTCTCATCCCTGGGACAAAATACCTGACACCTGCAATTCGGTGGAGAGTTTTACTTTGGTTCACATTTCACCCTGTAACCAGCTAACTCCGAGGCAGGACACCGTGTCAGTGAGCGCTGACAGGACTAGAGGAAACACTTGTCATCGTGTAGCAGCCCAGAAGCAGACGGAGGGAAGGCAGAGCCAGGGAGGGAGTTATAGGCTTCGGGTTGTGCCCCCAGTGACCCGCCTATGCTGATCAGACTCCACCTTCTGAGAGCTCAGTTAGCTGTAACAATGTACTGCCGAGTACAGCACCCTCATGACCCCATTTCCTACCCAAAGTCCCGCCTGTGATCTGAGGTGTGAGGTGACATCTTGGTATATCACCTGAGAGAAATCTGTCGTCTTGGCTTCTCCTTCTTTTCACCATGTTCTTGTCTATGCGGGAGTCAAATCATCTTTCCTAGTTTGCTTTATTGTGCATCTCTCTTATATCTTCTCTTTTTGCTTTTCCCCTCCCCTAGTTAGGCTCATCAAATTCATTTGTTCTTTTTCTTGTCTCTTTTTAAATTCTTTATTTATGAGACACTGAAAGCTCCTTGTCTAAAAAAGTAATCATCTATTCATTTTTCATTAATTCATGTATACAAAAGTATTTTTGAACATCCACTATGTATAAAGCAAAGTACCGAACACTGGAGATGAGGTGACAAGGAGGATGCACATATAACCCTGCAGTGAGAGATACAGGGAAACAGCAAGTAAGCAACAGATTAATTAAATATAAATATAAACATAATGAGGTCTTATAACAAAATAAAGTAAGACACTGAGACAGACTATAACTGGAGGAGTAAAGAGAGCACATTTTAGACAATGTTATCTGGAAATCCCTTGAGGAAGGGTATTTATATTGAATCCTGAAAGATGAAGAGAAACTGGGCAAGTGGCGGTGAGCCTCGGCACAGGCGCCTCAGTGAGCTGTTTCTCTCTGCGAAAGCTCGAAAAGGCTCGCTGCCCCCGAACCAGACCTGTCAGTCAAGGTTCCACCGAAGAAACAGAATCATGGAGAATGTTATTATAGGGATTTTTCATAGCGATTTGAGTTCTCACAATACTGAGCGCTCAACAAGATCTGTAAGGCTTTCATCCTCACATCCGGGGGGCCAGGACAAGAGGCTGGGAAGTGAAACTGTGTATGAAGTGGGAGGAGGAAGGGAAAAGTGGAACAGGTGTGATGTCCAGAAGGTGCATCCGTTTCTCACTATGCCAGGTTAGTGATTTCAGTGATTCAGGTGTCCTTCAGGTGAAACAAAAACCCTTGTCATAAAGCTATATGTGCATCTGGTTTAGGACTTAAAGAAGCCAAGTGAGGATCTGGCAGTTGTCCTAGGAATTACAGGCTTGAATGCTACTCTTTGCTAACAGTGAGTCACGGGCACGAATGAATGAATGAATGAATGAATGAATGAATGAATAAACGAATCACAACAGTAACGACAACAGCAACAAAACTTTGTGAACAATGATATGCACCTGTACACAGTTCCCCTGCACCAACTGTTCAAGTGTAAAAAACATACAACTGTTTCTCCCCTTCCACCTTCCAAATCTCCTGCCAAATATATCCTGCTAATTTGAAACTATGCAGAGACAAGAATTCTAGGAAATGTGATTCGCATTTAGCTAAACTGATCCACTGAAATTCGTCTTATTTGTCAGGCAAGGAATAGGGAAGACTAAGCCTTGAAACTGATGTGTGTGAGATCCCTGAGCCACTGAGGTGCTTGATATCTTGATGAACTGAACACTAAAGTGGTTCAACAAGAGCATTATATGTACATTGTACCAATACATGTTCTTGGTTAAAAAAAAAAAAAGAGTAAAGGAAAAGAAGAGGAACATGAAATAATATTAAAAAGAAGACCAAGATTGTGATTGTACCCTCTCATATAGATTATATGATGGGTTGCTATTTTATTGAGATACCTGTTTCTCTCTGCAGTAAGTTCAAGTTTCTTGGCTCCATATCTTAGCTGTCAAATGGCATCACAACATTGTGACAGTGGTTCTAACCTGAGAATGCATATTTTAATCACCCGGAAAAATGCAAACAATCCCATTCTTCAGCCACATTGTCAGAAATTATATTTTTCACTGGTCTGAGCTATGTTCCAGTTACCCATTGAGCTAGGGTAACATAGAGATGAGAACACATCAGGACTATCACTTTTTTTAGGACTATCATTTTTATTTCAATATTTTATTATAAATTAGTCATTCTTTTTTCTGAGTCCTGGAAAATGAAAAGATAACATAGTAAGATAAGATACAATTAATTAGAGATAAAGTATTGTATGCTTTCACATGACAACATGCTGATTTTGCTAGCTACCTGCTTGTTGTTAACATTGAAAAAATTCCAGGAGATCACTACAATTTTACATGACTCCCTGTGAAGTTTGAAAAATGTAGCTTTTTCATCTTCTTCCATTCACACTTGCCACATTCTTGTAAGGAAAATAAAGTAGTACTGAATACAACTTGTGAGGAGAATAAAGAATTGTATCTTCCCCCCATTGGGCTCTTCAGATATGCCTGACATAGAAAAATTCTTTGGTTACAAATTATTTTTCTTACTATACACACATTAACTTATAGCCAAGAAGTGGTTGAAAATTAAATATTCAGAAATTAGAAGGTATTTTAAGGAGAAAGATATAGTTAATTTTCATTTTGGAGCTATAAGTTTTTAGTTTGTGCAAGAACTATTTGCCTCCACCATTTTCTACCCTTTATCTGCGACTAAACACCAAATGGTTCAATGTGACTTTACTAAGCAACAGTAGATTTGATTAACTTTATTAATTTCATAATAGATACATAAGCATGATATAGATATTCATTATAGGTTTGCAGATGCATGAGGCACATCTGTCAGTGCAGAAACAACAAAGCCATAAAAGAAGCATCCCCCAAGTCAGACTGCTTCCCCTGTCACTTTACTGTGTGCCTGGGATGAGTCATTTTGCTTCTTGAAGCCTCAGATTCTTCATCTATAAAATGGTAATAATAGTACCTGATAGACTTAAGTGCTGAAGATAACGTGAATTACTATATGCTATAGTTTGAAAGTGTCCACCAAAAAACATACTGGAAATTTAATCGTGAATGCCCTAATCCTTGTAGGTACGACCTAGTGGGAAAGGTTAAGGTTCCACTCACCCTCCATCCATCCATGAATCAATTCGTGCTAATCGTGAAATGTCCTGAGGCTACAAGTTCACTCTCTTGCTCCCTCTAATGCAAATATCCTCACTCTGGATATTTTCCATCAAGTCATGATGCAGGGAAAAGACCCACCAAATTAGATCTCTTACTCTCAGACTTCCCAGGCTCCAGAACTGTGAGCTAAATGAACTTCTATCATCTATGAATTATATAGTCCGTGATAATATATATTACATACATGTGTTTATGTTCATACATATATTTATAATATTTAATGTGAAAGCTCTTGGAAGATATGTATTGTTAATTTTTTTTAAAATTACCAGATAACAGTATGGCTGGCATCTGTCTCCTGAGAACCTGGAAAATTGAGGTATATTAGTGAGCTTGAGGGAGGAAATACACAGCAGTGAGTATTAAAATTATTTATTCATTGTATCACTGAGCAATTTTAAGGTCTCATATAGAACAGAAGATGGAGTAAGATTCTCACAATTGCCATGTAGCAAGATAACATTTCAATTATTATAGTTTGAAAAAGGTTATAGTATCAAAAATGTAATTTTTATTCAGCATTATTACAGGGTTTGCAATTGATTCCATTCATTTCAGTACAGGGAATCAGGATGATAGATAATGAATCTCTCTTTAAAGAAAAGCATTTTTAGCTTTAGAAAGTAATTTATGAGGCTACATTCATGTCATGGACATAATAAAGAATGGCAAGAATAGTAGCACTGTCCCATTATTTACAAGTGTCCTCTTTTCTTTGATATCTATTAGTCTAAGAAGTGGTGTTTATTGGTCCTTATTTTTCTCTTTCATGTGAGAACAATTGCTATGTTACTCTGCACAAGGTCACTTTGGCCTTCATCTTCCCCTCCCGCTTTCTTCTGCTGCTTCAGATCACACACACACCATTGAATCTTAGCCAGGAACAAAGATCGAGAGCACTTCTTTGACTAGGAATTATATTTGTTACCATTGTTTTGTTTTAGAAGATATTATTTAGTCAACCCACAATATAATTATCTCTGAAGTCCACCGTTGTGTCAATGGGACCATAGACCCATGAAATTTTAGTGCCTAAGTAGATTTAAAATTTTATCTAATAAACTTGCCTCGTTTTATAAAAGAGAAAATAAAAGTCCAGAGAGATAATACAGATAGAGCCAAGTTTAAGCCACTTTCTGCCTTAATAAATACACTATTGCGGTTTCTATAATAAAAATAACTGTTGCCTGAGTGTTTACAGGCTTGGTCCCCAGCCCATTGTGCTATTGGGAGGTTGTGAAAACTTTACCAAATATGGCCTAGTGCAAGGTGTTCAAATCACTGGAGGCATGAACTCAACGCGGATGCTGAGAATCCAGTCCCTTTCTGTTTCTCTCTTTAGTTTCCTGGTCACCTGCCACGTTCTCCCACTGTGATGTGTCTCTTAGGCCTCAAGCAATGGGCCTACATGTGGAACAAAATTCCTAAAACCATGAGCCAAAAACAACAACAACAACAACAATAACAACAACAACAAACATCCTTTCTCTTAACAAGTTGATTATCTCAGGTATTTGTTACATAGGGAGAAAAACATAACACAATGGTCAAACAAAAATCACTATAATCATAATTAGAAAATACTGGCAATTTTCCTAAGGAAATCAAGTACATACTTATACTAAGAAATAGAGAAATCTAATAGGGAATTTTCTTTTAAATGAGAATAACAAAGAAAAATACTGAGAACAATGAAGTAATTTAGATTTTTTTTTTTTTTTGAGTCAGAGTCTCGCTATATAGTTCAGGCTAAACTTGAACTCATTATGTAGTCCAGGTTGGCCTTGAACTCAATGCGATCCTCCTGCCTCAGCCTCCCAAGTGCTGGGATTCTGATGCCAGGTCTGTGATTTATATATTTTGTGTAGAAGAAACCCATCAAAACTGTGACCAGATGTTTCAAGGTTTTACTAAAAATTTTAAATCCATCCCTGCAACTAGAAAAAATACTACTAGTGTCTTTTCTTATCTTCTCCAAATGGTCAAGTTATAGAAGTACCATATGAGATAGAGATGACGTTCTGGATGCTTGGTCTTTAAAAGAAAGGAATTCCATGAACAGCATAGTGGTATTTAAAATTTTGAAGGGCTGTTTAAGGAGAAAAGTACCAAATAGTCTATGCCACTACAGAGCAAATTAAGAGAAATAAAAGTGAAATATTTTTTTCTATACCTAGAAGAGGCAGAAAGTGAGCAATATAATCCCCAGGAGTATTGAAACAGAATGAGGAAGACCAAGGGATTGGATGCCAAGAACATGTTCTATACAACAAATAGTTTGGCAGTTGGATAGTCAAAACAGCCAATTCAAAGCAAAAAATGAGCCTGTTCCTCTTCTTCTAATTAAATGATAACATTTTTTAAATTTCTTCTAGATCTATTCAATGTTTCCACTTCCCCATGACCTGGAATTATCTTACTATCATTTCCATAAATGTAGCAAAATGTCTTTTACGGTCTTAACTTTCTCATCTGTGAACTCCTACCAAACACATTACCGATCACATTCAGTTTGTCCTATCATATCCTGCTTCATCTCACTCTCATAATACTTATCACTTTTTATTTTAATTAGTTATCTGCATGTCTATCTCTGACACAGAACTGGGAGTTCCTTGAAAGTAAAACGGTTATTATACTATTATTGTGTCCTCAGAGATAATAGCACCTTAGTACCTAAGGATACAATAACCATGCATATTATACATTGCAAGCACTCAACAAATTTATGTACAGTAGTTGAATTAATGCATATATAAATGAGTAAATAAATGACAGTGTCCTTTTTAAAAGAGTATGTTTTCTAGTAACTTACTGTGGGTCTGACATCATGTCTTATGTCTCATAATACCCCATGGGGCTTGTAATTGCTTTCACGGAACAGATACTAAGTATTACTGAATGCTATAATTTAATTGCTAGTACTCTGTGTTTGATGCAACATAATGTTTATGCTACCTTATGTTTTGATTTATATGCCTTACAGATACTCCTATATAAAGTGAATTAAATTTATAATTTTTTAATTATAAGATTACTACTCTTTATAGTCTTTTCTAGTCTTGGAAGTCTTTTGTCTTCCAGTTTTCCACAAAAGGAACTCAAAATATACTCCTGTAAAGAAAAGAAACAAAAACATCAAGTGACTCAGACTATAATTGATATTTTTATGAGTAGAAAGTCTTACTAAAAACAGAAAACACAGAAATCGAATGGCTTTATTTCCAGAAATTACTTTCATGAAATCACTCATTGGCCAGTTATTCAACAAACATTAAATGTCCACTCTACAAAACTCTGTAACAACTTCTAAAGCTAGAGTAAAGATAAAAGTTTTACTTTTGTTTTTTCTTGTGTAAACATAGCAATAGTAAGAAGTAATATTTATTTAGTACTTATTTTTTCCAGTCATTGTGCTAAGTTCCAAATTTAAATCATTTCACAAAATGTGCACAGAAGTAGAATGAAGAAAAGTGCCTCTGTGTTTCATATGAAAGAAAGGAGGCTTGGAGAGATAAAGCCACCTGCCCAACATGGCACCAGAAGGGAAAGTTTCTGCTTGGATTCTCACTTGAAGAGGTGGCTCTGCACCTGGCTCTCCAGGCCTCCTGCATCACAGCTCACTCTCTTTCACTGGGAAGCCTCTGTTCACAGCTCCTCTCTCCCTTGAACCACATGCAGAAGTAAGCCTTATCTAAAGTACGTCACCCTGTGTGCTTATTAAATAAAATAGCAGAAGCTTTTAGAATTAGAACAAAATGCTACAGGCTTGGGTTTTAACAAAGATGCTTGTTACCCCATTTCTTCCCCACACCTGAACACTCAATTCTTTCTCAAGGTGTTTGCTGGATTTGGAGTCTTTGGAAAGCACTGGGAATGGAGAAAGAGCGCATGTGCAGAAATCTCACCCTGTTCCTTGATAGGTTTGTAAGTTAATAATTTGAGACTGTGATCTAAAGTGTGTCTAGCACAGGAAATATCTATTGAAAGCACAAATCATCAGCCTCAGTAAGGGCATCTGGTGACAATGTTGTGTGACAACATAACTTTTGGAATTTTGGCAGTCTCACTGAAGATACCGTCATTCAGGCAGAGCTGATGTTCAGCAAACATGCCATGATAAGCCAGTCATGGTGATTAAAACCATCAAACGTGTTTCCTGTTTAGTAAAGAGTTACTGCTCTAAATCCCAAATGTCTCTCTGCTTTGAGGCTGTCGTTTTCACCCCCTTCTCTTGATCTGTTAGACATCCCTGCGGTCCAAAATATAAAAAGCAGGATCTGGCCCAGCAGGGCTCTTCCAGACCCCTGGTCCTGATACGCCACTTGCATGGTTTCTAACTAAACAACCTCTTCCTATACTGGTTGAAAAAGTACTTTTAAAAAGCCTCTTGCTTTTAACAAATACATCTTGAGCATACTAAGTACTTTTCAGGATGAGACTTGTATGGCCCTGTCAGAACTCAAAGTCTCTGCATAACCTTTTGGAAAAAGAATATCTCTTTCAAAGAAATAAGGAGCCCTGCTGATGGCTGTTTCGGAATATGATTATAGTCTGACTTCGGGAACAGCTGAGAAAAATCAGTGTGCTACACAGTTTTCTTAAGTACTCCTATTGTTCCAACCCCCCTCCAAACAGATTATGTTTAATGAAAACAGGGGATGTAAACATTCAGTTTTATTCTAGACTGTAAGGTATAAATTGTGTATATTAAATGGTTTATAAACTTACAGGAAAGCTTGGCACCCAGGTTCTTATTGACATTTGGTTCTTGACAAACGTTGCATGCGCTGCAGATCCACTTACTAACTTGCAGTAAATTTTCCCTTACTTTGGTCATTAATGACTCATTGCTAATCCTTTAAAGTCCAGTTATTCAACTTCTTTATGGCATAAGCTTGTATTTCATTTTTAAAAATCTGTGTCTTCGATTTAAATCAAAGGACCCATTGATGTACAGATGCAGAATATGCTTGAATAAGCTTTCACACAGGAAATATTTCTCTGTGATGTAAAACTTGTTTCATTAAAATGAAAATGTTGACACTAAGGAATCAACTGACCAAAATCTTTAGTCATTATCAGAGTAGCATAGCAAGTGTAAATATACGAGAGAAATATTTGAGCTAAAAACATTGTGACTAGAAACACTTCTGATATTAATAGTAAAATTTATTTCATAGTTCCTACAATATTTACCTAACAGACTGTACATTAGACATTGGAAAATGAAGTCTATTGAGAACTATGTGTTGGGAAGAAAAACTTCTTTTATTTTCCTAAGTGCGTAAGTAGGTCTCTGAAATAAACTGAAAATAGGCAGCTTAATAGGGGAAAAGGCATACTAGTTTATTAATTTTTAATATTATGCATGCAGGGATATCACTGGAAAAATAAAAGAATAGTTGAAATCAACGATCTTTGTGAACTCATACAGCATTTTAAAAGGGAAAAGGGGATATAATGTAGGGCACTTAGGGGAAAGTAAATTTTGAAGAAAGATAATTGGGCCCTTTTGGAATATAAGGGAGGCGGGATAGCCTGTGGCAAAGTTTGTCTGAGTGTAGTGTTGACATCTAGTCTCTCCTCCTATAGGAATCAGTCCTCCCCGGCTGGTGTTATAACTGGGGAAAGGATTTAAAACAACTGTATTCCTTTGGAAAGATCTGTCTTTAGACAGATTAAGGAGCTCAGATAAAGTACCCCCTCCAAACACATTTGTTTTCTTCCTGGTGTCTTCAGCCTGAAGTAATCAATATCCTAAAGTGACATATTTTGGGGTGGCATGTCCTGGTACGTTTTGTAGTGATATATATTCTGGTCTCCAAAAACTGGCACCAAGTGTTAGAAACTAGATTTGGACTCTGCCATTCAAAGATGGATCATCCACAGAGAATGGGAATGTCAACGTGTTTGTCATAATTGATTAGTTTGCTGTCCTCTTATAAACAATCAGTGAAGGCAAGCTATCCCCAACCATGTTCCCTGCAACTCAAACAAGTTTCTGAGTCTAATTATCTTCACAAGACTTTATACAGTAAAATTGTTTACTCTATAAAATTCCGTAGTTACTTTACACAATCATGAATCTTAAGTGGGAATTTAACTGCGACACAATATGCAAGTAGATTAATTTCTGTGTATTACTTCAGAGGATGCTAAAGTTGAATAAGTAAAGAGTTTATTTGTGAATGCAAATTCAAAGTAAAAATGTTTAAAGATGATGCGAGCCATTACTCTTCCCTAAATATGCACTGGTTTTTCCTGTAACTTTACAACGAGAAAAATACAAACTTGGAAAAATTTCAGTGGTATTATAAATATGACAGTAACATTTTAGTGATATCTCAAAAAGTATTTGGTAGTCAAAAAAAGTAACTGTGCAGATCGAGTTTTTTTAAAAACATAGATTAGACTGAGTTTTTTTTCAAAAACATACTGAAATTTATCTCCATCTAACAGTGAAGGAGGTTAAATCTACTTTTTGAATTGTGTATACTTTTTGTGAAAGCTTCTTTCCTGAGAAGAGTCTTGCACAGAATTGGAAGATAAGAGAGATTTACAGATTGCTTTATTTTTCTCTCTTGACCATTTTATAGATTTTTTCCTTTCAATGAGTTTGCTTTTTTATTTACATTACTAAATAATATTTAACATTTAAAGTATCCAAACATTGTTATTTAAAAAGATCATTCAGTGCAACCAAATTCAGAGAAATTTAGGAAGAAAATATATTACAGATGATAGAAAAGAAACTTTAATTAATTGATTAATAAATCAGTTCTAATTCCATGCATAATACTTATGCACTGAAATAATTTTCTAAAACAAGCATTATGTTCTTATTCTATCATAGAGTGTACGGTGTTTACTACTTTAACACATGTTTGTGATGATGGGATGAATTGAACAGTGTTTATTGAATACTCTTCACAGACTAGTCACTGATCATCTTAAAAGCAATTTGTTTAAAAGCAACATGGATGGCTTCTGAGATCCTTAAAATACAACTGATAAAAAGATATGAATTAATAAATAATAATTCAAAACATGTAATTGATTTTGTAGTATGAACTGGTGATATTATAGGTTTTAAGAAAAGGAAGAACTTGAATTAGGCAGATATACTACAGCAAAAGAAAAACTAAACTAAGGAAGAAAAGGAAAAGGACAGCTATAGAGTAAGTGGACTGTATCATGCTGGAATTAAGTACTAATCGTGACCATAATGCTGGCAAACAGTAAGCATATGGGCAGAATTTCAAGGTGAGTTCATTCTAGGATATGAAGTGACAGGGCTGGGCTTGCAGATCTGTGGTAGCATGCTTGTTTCTAGCAAGCACCTGGGTTCTGTCCCTAGTACCACAGGAAAAAGATGAAAGAAAAGAAAAATACACAGCAATAAATAGGGTTTATATGCAGGATTTTAAGAAAAGCTAAAATAAATGTAATATCTAAGTGGGAGCTAATGATTAAGGATATAGATTTTGAAGTCTGCAGCAACATTAGCCAGCTAGGTACACGGGAAAAAAAAAGGATACGGTTGGAATGTACTAAGAAACTTATGTGCTTGGAGCTACTGGATGGATAAATGCAAAGCAAGCTTGGACACTACTTTTAAAGTGGCCCCGTGGCACTAAAGGGAGGCAAATATTTCAACCTCATATGGGACAGAAAGTAGCAGAGGATGTTACCTTTAAGACGAATACCTTAAAAATTCATGATCCCAAGTGGTTACTCATTCATGACTAGGCAACTGCCACTGAAGAGAGTGAGCCGCTCCAACCGCAAAGAGAAACATCCAGAGCAAACCCAGTATTATTGCCTTAGTACTGCCACTCTTGGATTTCTGCAGTTTACTGCAATATTACGAAAAATGAAGTGTAAACCCAGGTAAGTGGCACAGAAGATGGAGGGAAAGGATTGGGGCAAAGAAATAAGTATCCCTGAGATACACTTGCTTTATATATACATGTTTCATTTATGCTACTTAGTCTATTAAGCAAATACTGAATCAGTTCCCTCCAATATTTAGAAATGAGAATATTTAATATTAGTGAAAAAAGCCTCTAGAATTCAGGTTACTTTAAAAAAGCCCGATTGCAAAATTGGGCTCAGATTCCTCAGAGCACGCAGTAGGCCTACGGGATATAGTCTTCTACCAGGCACCTCTTACGTTCACCAGAGGCCCCTTTCACCTTGTTAGTATGATTTTGTTATCTGTATGACTCCTGTATGTACTGAATTTTGGATCTGTGGTTTGAAATAGTAGTCTCCAAGTTGAGATACACAACTTGTAAGACTCACAAATATATTCCAAAGTACACAGGGACATACAGAGTTTTAAGCGAATGAAATTGCAATTAAACACACGTCTGCTTTCTGAAACATGTCTGCCCAAGAAGACATTTGATGCAGGGAAGCAGTCTGTTTTCCTTAGCAACCTTTCTAAGTGTCCGTATCTACCTCTCAGGAATTTAAAAATCTTACTATGTAACATTGTCTCAGTACGTTAGAGCCTCTAAAATAACAAAATAAAAGGAAAATTGGCATCAACAATACTGACTATAGACTAAGAAAAACAATATATTAGGCTGCATAGTTTTGCTAATCTTTATTACGAAATCTGGCTTTAGAGATGGTATGTGTTGACTAGTGTTGGACTTTTCTGAATTTAAATATTTTATAGAGTGGAATTTACGGAACATAAAATTTCATTTGTTTGTTTTCTCCCTACTTCATGCTACTTTTCTCTAAATACTGTTGAAAAATGCATTTGTGTTGAGATTTATGAGATCAAATAAGCATTGGTAAATGATATGTGTCAAGCAGATAATAGATATCAGATTGATATGGTATTTTAATTCAAATTAATGCATACAAGAATGACATAATGGTTTCTTTTTGAAATAGCAATATTATATAATGTAACAAACTACATACTTTCATACTACTTAAACTTTCAATGAAAACAATTTAGATTAGATTTCTCTCCTCGTCTCCTCTTCTCGCCTCTTCTCACCTCTTTTCTTCTCTTCTCTCTTCTTCTCTTCCCTTCTCCTCTCTTCCCTCCCCTCCCCTCCCCTCCCTTTCCCTTCCCTTCCCTTCCCTTCTCTTCTCTTCTCTTCTCTTCTCTTCTCTTCTCTTCTCTTGTCTCTTCCCTCTCCTCCCCTCCCCTTCCTTTCCCTCCCTCCTCTCCCTTCCCCTTCCCTCCCCTCCCCTTCCCTTTCCTTCCTTTCTCTTCCCTTCTCTTCTCTTCTCCTCTCTTCTCTTCTCTCTTCTCTTTCCTTCCCCCATTTCACTGCACTTCCTTTCTTTTCTCCTCTCCCCTCTCCTCCTCTCTCTCCTCTCCTCTTCCTACTTCCCCCTCCTCTCTTTCTTTCCCCCCTCTTTGTCTCTCTGCCTCTCTCTGTCCCCATCTGTGTGTGTTTGTGTGTGTGTGTGTGCATGTGTGTGTGTTACTAGGTATTGAACCCAGGGCCTAATAAACACTAGCCAGACTCTTTACCACTTAGCTGTGTGCTAAACTCCAGATCTTGTTCTTAATAATGTAGTTAGAGATTGTGTGTGTGTGTGTGTGTGTGTGTGTTTGACCTTGTCACAAGGAAGTCTGTGGTACTGAGGAATAGTGCTTCCTAATTCAATCATAAATGGTTAGGAAATTAGGCAGAAATAAATAGTTTGTGAGCACTCTAGGTGTGGCTATAGACAACAGAGGCTAACAGGAGCAACAGATGAAACCAAAATGAAACTTATGAAATCCAGTTGTGGAGAAGTTTGATAATTAAACAGAAGCTTAGATTAATTATAAATATAATATGTGTATTTGCATTTAGCCATCGTAATTGAATGTTGAGGAGAAAGATAACGTAAAGCTCAACATAAAGACAGAGATATTTGAGGGAAATAGTATTTTAAGTCCTAGATGCAATAACAGGACAAATCTGAACAATCTTGCTACTATTGAATTATGGTGATGGATAATATTGGTATGCAAATATGTTGTTTGTAATAAAATATATGATTCACAATTTAAAATTCATTACTATTGTTAATTAATTACTTTAGCTAAATTTAAAGAATTAAGAACATATTGCCTCAGATCATATGTAATCTATTATCTTTAAAATTGGTTGAATAACACAAAATCTATAAATATTGATATTTAATCCAAAATACTTTAGCTAAATTTTACTGAACTTTGCTACAAACCATGCACCATTTTAAATTCTTATCTGTATTGATTCATTACCCTTTCCAATCAATCCTTTGAGAACGACACTATGCTTTAAAAAAAATAACTAAAATACAGTACCTGAAGAAGAAATTACCTACATCAGATAATTTATTTTTCTCCAAATACGAAAGGTAGAAAGGCATAAAATTTGTATTTTTTAGAATTGACAGACAAATTCAAACTTCCTCAACATATCATCTCAAGAAAATAATAGCTGTGTCAAATGGTTGTTTTGAGAAGTGAAATTGTTAATGTATGTAAAATGCCCACAACACTACCTATGTGTAATTAGCACTCAATCATTTATAATGTGATATAATATTATGCATTCATTGATTTTTCTCACATTAATACATATTCCTTCTTCACAAAGTCTTAGATTTCTCTCATATTGTTTCATCATTTTTAGGTTTTAAACACAGATGCTCAGATCCTTTAATCTTCTAAGTGGTTTATAATGAGAAACTGGTGTGGTCAGGACAGAAAATACAATTGCACTGTTAGATTCTATAGTATCGCACTGTGAATGTGTACTCCGTTTCTATTTATTAATTATTCTTGATAAAAATAACGACTTCTATTTACATTTATTAAGAGATTTCTATACCAGTCCATGGAAGGAATAAAACTTTCCAAAGTAATTATTTATGTGAGCTTTTCCCCTGTTGTAATTTCAGCAGGTGCTACATGAATCTGGAGCGTCTCGTTTGCCATTTTACACAGTTGACATTTACCAAAGTTGTCAAATGTTCAGTGAGAGCTCTCGGCGTACAGTCTTTTCAGATTTAAACTACTGGACTCCAGGTGCTACTTGCAGGAATTTGTGTTTTCAGTGAAATGTCTGCCAACATGAACAGCTGTGTTTTGTCAGGAAGTCTCAAATCCATAACATTCAGTTCCTTCTCCCCTTCTCACGTTTTCTGTACACACATTCCGACGCCAAAATACATGTGTGAGGAGGAAAAGGTTTAGCAGGCTCGTCAAGGAGAGCCAAAACATGCAAAGAAGGGGAGAGGGGAAAGGACACACATAGTTGTCAACTCCGAGAACTTTCCCTTGAGCTTCTCCTAGACCACGTGTGGACAAGAAAACTAACCGCTGTGCTTATTTTTATCTGTGAGCTAATTCTAGTGTTTTAAAGATTACTGTAACATTTGAAAGTTTTAAAAATTATGAGGGGATTTTGTTTTTAATTAGAATAGGTTATACCACTTTGGGGCCAATTTAATGAAATGGTTAAATATTTATATTAAAATATAAATAACATCCTAAAGAATTTTATTTATCTTACTGTGGCCATGACTAGCCTAAACGATGTAATCCTCATTGTCAAAATGATAAAACTTACATATTTTCATAGCAGGCTTTCTTTGCTCTTCCTCTTATTATCTTGGCAGTCTGCACAGATTGAAAATTTTCTCTTTTTAAATTTTGTGTACATTTTAAAGTTAACAGTGATAAATTAGGCATGATGGAACAGCGCCTGGGGAGGCGGAGGCAGAAGGATCACAAGGGCAAGCCCAGACTGGGAATCTTAGTGACTTAGCAAGACCTTGTCTCAAAATGAAAATACTAATTATAAAATGGACTAGGGATATAACTCAGTGTGAAGGCCCTGGGTTCAGTCCCCAGTACTGGGGGAAAAAAGATAACAGTGATGACAAAACATTGAAATTTTGAAAAATAAACAATAATCATTTTTATCAAAAATTTAAAAGGCTCTTCCAGTTAAAGAAGACAAAAGAAGTTGTGTATCTAAATGTGTTTCACTGAAAAACCATGTTAAAATGAGCAAAAATGAGATTCAAATCCTTTTCTTAAAGTTAAGAGCCCTTAAAATGGCGCAGATACCAGGAAGCAAAGTAATTTTAGGAGCTGGAGAACGGACGTGAGTGTGAACTTGCACAGTCAGTCATCGGAGCGTGGAGGTGGGTTACCCAGCGCTGCTCCTGGGCGCTGGTCTCCAGTCAGTTTCCGTGCCTAATAGTAAATGTGCGCACTCAGACCAACACTGTCAAAGATGACACAAACGATTAAAAAAAAAAGAAAGAAAGAAACACAACTTGAAGGATATAGAATCCATCGCATGAGAACCAAAGTGAAATAATTTAGTATTTTTACCAATAAAAGGAAAATAATAACATCCGTAACAAAATAACAAAATACCATATAAAAGGAAATATATTTGTAAGAAAATAAGATGTCATATAAACTAACATAAATACAAAAGCAGGCTTGAGAAATTAAAAAGATGTTATAAATAAAGAAAAGATAATTAAAGTTGAGGATTTTTCTAGAAAATCAACCAAAGAAAATTGAAAATTTGTAGAGTAAAGACAAACTTATTAAAGAACCATTTGTAATGTTTCGGTATAAACAACAGAAGCCTGAGAAAGATAAAAACTAAAATATAACAGAGAAAATATGAAATAATTTTAAAATATCTTAAGATCTAAGAAACATGAGTTTCCAGGTTGTAAAGAATCACTGATTGGCCAGAACAATTATTGAAAAAAAGAAAACCCAACATCAATACTTAGCCTGAAAAAAAAACAAAACAACAACAACAACAACAACAAAAATACTTAGCCTGAAATTGTAAAGCCCAGAGAATAAACTATTGTAAAATCTTTCAAAGAGAAATAAAAACTATCAGACAAAATGATAAGAAACTTCCTGGTAGCTACATTAGAAGCTAAAAGCAAAGCAAAACCTTCAAAATTCTGAAGAAATTAATTCCATCTAGAATTATACATTTAACCAAATTATCTACTAGTTTGAAAGCAGACTACAAACATTTTCACTAGTCACATCCCCCTCCCAAAACTTACCTCTGTCACTTTTCTCAGGCTCATGAAAAAATATTACAAGAGTAAATAGTTTATGTTTAAGTTTTATTTATCCAAAAAACCTCCTGAAACTACATAGCAAATGAAATCACTTCCTTATAAACAAGATGTGTCTTTATCAACAAGTTTAAATTATCACTTAAATATCACAGATTTCAGAATTATCATTAAATAAGAGGAAAGGCTAAATGAGTTTAAAGAAAATGATACCCAAGAAGTAGACAAAATAGAAAAACATTTTGAAGGAAAATTAACAACAAAATTGTGAGAATTTTCCACGATACTAAGGAAAATTGGATTTTCTGAGATTGAAAGGGCCCACATAAATTTAGGGAAAAACTGATTCAAAATCATCTATGCTGAGACAAGTAATTGAGTTTCAAGGATGAAGAACATCTCAAGCATTTCAAGAAGAAACAGGGAAGTGACAACTTCTGGGGTTTGCAGAACCATGATAATCTATCGTCAATCCCTAAGGACATTGGAACAGAGAGTATAATGTTCTGAAGACTCAAGAAAGGTAAATAGTTTTTAACTTGAATTTACTATAGTTTTTCTACTACTGGCATTTTTTAAAAAATATGCAATTGTAGAAATTTAAAAAAAAAATCTATTTATCAGTAGAGAATTGTGGACCTGTATTTGTTCGCATCAGTTTCAGCTACATGTAACAAGACAAAATTAAGATACAATCAAAGAAACAAAACAAATACTGGGTAAGAACATTAATTCTTCTTTTTCTTTTTTTTAATCTTTGACTTGTTTCAATCTAGGCCTTCTTTTTGTGAATGTAGGTTTGGCTAAATTAATATTCCAGGAGGATTTTTCTCAAAATAGCTCATAATGTCTAAATCCAAATGAAGAAATAATAAATAAGCAAATGATTGCTCACCTTAAAGGACATGTCCAGAAAACAATGTAAAGAAGATCATACCCCTTACTGACAGAACTTATAGATCCTTTTGATGAGGGAGACAGAAATATAGTCCTTAAAATTTTTTATGGTTTAACAGACTTCACAATATTTTCTTTAGGTACACTAAAACACAGAAAAAAAATTATATACTTTTCATTGAAAAAGAAAAATAATTCTATCTACATTGTGCTTCAAAATATGTAAATATCATTTGTGCAAATTGATGATGAAATGTAAACATAGAAAAAATAAAACTGTTATAATTATCAGGTCATAAAGTTGTGAGGTTTTTAAAATTTCTTTCTTTTAAATTACATTAGTCCATAATACATAGATATATAGAGTCCATAATTTGTGTGTGTGTGTGTGTGTGTGTGTGTGTGTGTGTATTTGGTCAGGAACATTTGGAAAAAGAAAGGACTTTTAAATCTAACATTTTGAATTTTGTGAGTTATTGAATAAATGTTTAGTGGCCAGCAGTGATCATTAGATCATTTGGAGCACTGAAGTTCTTCAAGTGAAACAAGGAAAGAATATTGCACACTAAACACTAAGTTTTATTTTGTTCTTTCTAATTTGGGGCCGAGGTGGCTTGCGATGGAACTCAGGACCCTGTGCTTGCTAGGCAAGTGCTCTACCCACCCCCCTGTTCTTCTGAATTTTGCACTGTAGTTGTTGGCAGTTGTTATGTTAGTGGGCAATTAGGAGGCATTGTTCAAATCATTTTAGCTCTTAAAAGGTCATTTGTAAACTATTTACTTATTTAGTAATACCAGTAAACAGAGAGCTTTCTAACTGTAGAGACCAATGTCTTTCTTCTTTTCTGCTGACTTAGAAAGAACTTCTGATTTCATGGCCTCCAGGAGGAGACTTTCCCATCATATAAATATAAAAGACATTACTGCTGTTTACTATTATCCGCGATCCTCTCAGCTTCCAGGCCAGGTGAGATACGCACTCTCTTAAGGTGAGATTTGGCCATAAGACTAAACTTCTGCCTGGTGATCTTTTCCAACCACCTCACTTTCTGACTGGAAAGCTTCATTAGCAGGGGTAAAGTTCTCACTTTCTCTGCTCTGGTGAGTATGAAAGCCTCATGACCCATGACTCTCCTGAGCAGACCCCCCCTCCCCCCCGGGGCGTGCTTCGGTACTCGCAAGGACCCAGTGAGAAATGAAATCCATGTTTTATTCGGCCACTGTGGATGGGTGATGTTCCTGCCTGTGGTAAAGACCAAACTACTGTGGTAAAAAAGCTGTAATGTATAAGTCAACAACTATGTAGAAGCTAAAGTTTTAATTGCCTAAGTAGACTATGAAATCTCAAATTATCTGTAAAAATGTCAAATAAGAGTTCTTTGGCTTTTTTTCCCAAAGGAAAAATCTCAAACTGTAAAATTTAAAATAAACTTAAAAAATCCTCATTACACAAACTTTTATTTTATTTTAATTAAAATGCGCTGATTATTTTTATGATACAGACTGTGATCATAAAATAAACTTTAAATGTTAATTTACAAATAAAATTTGCTTTTTTAATCTTAATGTTTCCTTAGATCTATAAATTTTTACAACATAGTTATTCAGTTCCAACTTTAAGCAGTATGTATTTACATGCATATATATGACTGTATTTGTATATAATTTAGGCTTAATTAATAAGCGAGTACTGAATCAAATTTCCCCACAAGGTCAACAAAGAATATAACCACTGAATTAGATTTGATTCTCATCCAATTTGGTCTGAGACCAGAATCAGGGAATGAATTAAGTTCATGAACCAAGATACCACTGTACAAGGCAACCATTGCCTGCAGAGGTAGGTAAATCTTAAGGAAGAACTGAGTTTGGAGGAAGATGGTTAGGTGCTAATGATTTCACTTTTAATTTGTAGAAAATATGGTTGTGATATGTAGGGGTCAAATGAAAATGAAAGATTGGTACACAGGGATATTCGGGTTAGAAATGAAGATTCAGTACTGCTTAGTACTACTTAGGTAATAGTTAAGGCTGTGAAGATGAGGAGACTCTCTATTGGAGTCTACTAAGAAATTGTCTTCAAGGATAGAAAAGAAAGTACCTCCAAAGAAAAATAAAAAAGAAATAAAAATAAGATGGATAATTCTAATAAAATAGTCTCATGAAGCTGAATGAAGAAAGGGTTTCATGAAGGAGATAATAGTCCCTTCAGAATATGGTTGCCGTGCTTCTGTTTACAGGTTACCATTAATTGTGCATGTCTTTGAGGAAGAGAGTATTAAATCAGAAAAATCCAATTAATCCATTTGTGTGTTTCATGTCTGGCTAGAAGATGGGTAAACACACACCGTATGTTCTTAAATGCACATGCCTCAAGGTTTGAAATGTAAAAAGTGACCAGAGGATACAATATGTTAAGACACCTCACATGTAGTATTGGCAGTCAGTACTGTGAATGTTTAGCAGTGCAAACCATGTAACTGCTCAGTGGCCTTGGTGCCAGCAATAATGTCCTAAGCAGACTACTCCTGAACTATCTCTGACCTTAGCTGTCTTCCCTTCTACCCACATTGTCTGGAGAGTTGCCCAATGTATGAGCTGTTTTTCTAGACTTCTGTTAGTACTGAGAACCAAAACATATCCTTCGAGCAAATTCCTTTTCTGATAGAATTTTTTAAAGTTCTAGGATCTGTTCAAGTCAGTGTTCTGCTTAAATGAGATGGATGTCCATCTAAAATGTGGTTCTGCATCAAGACTGATGACATCGAACACATACCAATAAAATAGGATGGAGTTTATTACTCACATTAGGAAGCTTGCTGAGAGGCCAGCACTGGCACACAATTTGTGGAACACTGAATGGAGAGAGTACAAAAAGAAACTAGTGGGGGGAGTAACTCAGTGGTTAGAGTGCTTGCCTCACAAGCAGAAGGCCCTGAGTTCAATCCCCGGCACCAGAAAAAAAAGAAGGAAACTGGCATGGCCTTTACGATAATTAATGGTGCATCTGGGTGAAGAGGTTTCCATGTCCAGTGACCTAAATTGCATAGTTTATCTCCTCACAAGTCCAAAGGACATAAGCAAATTTAAAAGTTGTAGAGAGTAAAACATCAAAAAGGAGTTGAACTTTTTATTAGAGTAATAATTAAAAGTATAAGTTATCACATACCAAATCAAACATACCAAAATTACATTGATTACAATCTAAGAGAGTAAAGAAAGACTGCACACATGTATCTAAAATGTTCATAGTAAATTTGGGAGTGTTGTGTAAAATAGGTGTGAAACACATGTCAGCGCTTCCCATATTAAATCATTTGGTAATAGTTATTTACTCTTTCTTTGCTTTAGACCAGTTGTAGAAAGGAGTGTCTATCAGTCTTGATGGAATCATATGAAAATATCTTGTTGTCATTTGGGATAAACAATAGCCACGGCATTGGCCAAAAATTAGGAATTCTATCCTAGTAATAAAAAGATCATCATTGAATCTATACTCTACAGTTTATCAATGGAATCATCTTGAACAAATGACCTCTTAGAGAACCCATTTCCTTATCTAAAGTGAAAATAACAATAATACTGTTAAGAAACATTGGAGAGCAAATGTAAAAATATATTTAGTTTGGAATAAGCAAGCGTTCATTACATCTTGACTGTTAGCATTCTGTTCAATAAATAGATCCAACTCCACTAGGAGTTGCAAAATTTACTCAAGATAAATGATGTGGCATTAGACTTCATGATACAGACACAGAGAAAAATTTAATTAAATTGCTTATTTCTTGTCTTTTTTGTCACAGATAAAATCATCCGGTGAATTATTATAGATTATTTTTTTATTATTTACTCCCATACTCTAATTAATAATCAGATAAAAGTACAGCTATCACCCTGGCAATGGCAATTTTTTTATCCTCCAATATGTTCAGGGGAGAGGTCTCATTTGCTACCATGTGACAAGTGACTTACCCTATTACTAACTCAAAAAAACATATCTCCTTTTAAAAGAGTGTAAGTCTCCTGAAATAATGAATATGCATAAGTAGTAGTGTGTAGAAAATATGCCTGCTTTATGAGCTTGAGGAGAGAATTGATGTGCAGACTTTCTGTAAAGACTACCTGAATATCATATGTGAAAAATTCGTACTAGTAATTTGTATTAATTGCTCCCTTTTGTGCTGTAAGAATCTTCATATATTTCCAGGGTAGTATTTAATCTTATAATGGATCCGAAATTTTTTTAATTTTATTGCTTAAAAATATTTTTCATCTATGATGTTACTTTATTTACTAAACTTCAAATGCCAATTTAAATTTTATGTGACTCAAGGTATAGTGAAAAAATTCATTTAAAACCATAACAGGATAACTTTACAGAGATATATTATTCTGAGTTTTTAAGATCTTCATTAGTGTTTCAATTTTTCTCCTTATCCTAATACCTATAAAATATAAAATACCTTAGAAAAGAGTCAGAGGACTATCTGCTTTTACACAGTAGAAAACATTCTGAATTTATAAAATATTTATTTCTAGGTTCAATATACTATATGATTTTTATGCTTTCTAGAACCACTAAGTCTACACCACAAGCAATATCTTTAACTTGTTAACATTTAAGTGTTTTGAGATCTTCCTTAATTATTTATTGTTTGAAATAAACTGAATAATTTCAGGAATACTGTGACAGAATTCTTAAAAGTTATAACCACCTACTGCTAACAAAACAACAACAACAAAAAAAGACTGGTACAGTCATTTCTGAAAATTTAAAGTATCTGCTATAGGAGAGGTTGAAACTAGATTCCTAAATAAAATCTCATATTCCTTTTTTCCTACACGAAATAGGAAAGTGGACCTAGGCTAAGTAGCTGGAGGAAAGAAGGCAGCAAATGTATTATTCTTACATTAATAATATACAAAACTGCACTTTCTATCTTATCTACCTTACAAGGTAGAACAATGGACTGGGATATTTTTAGAAGAAAAAACTACTGATTTGACATAAAGGCTCTTGGGCCAAGGTAGGGACGACCATACAGAAAGGCCAAACCGGTGACCCAGATGGGTAGGGGACAATGTGTGGCGGGCATCTCCCGACAGGAAACGGCATTTCTTGAACATGCAGAGAATCACTGAGCCTACGTTTCTCTGCATTCGGAAAGATTTCTGCATTTTTATCTGAGAATGAGTATTCTGCTAAAGACATTGGTGGGAAAGAGAAGTGTTTGCTTAAATCTAGGTTGAAAGATAAAAATTTATAAACAGGGACACACACACATGCACATTAAAAAACAAAGACACTGTTCACTGAGCAAGCAGTGCGCAAGTGCGACCTGTGACTATATCAAGGCGCCACAAACGGAGAATGTGAATCGTGACATGTGCTGAAGCAGCATGTTTTAGAGACTCAGAAGCTACTCGGTAAATATTTGTTGATTCTAATGACATAGACATCTTCCTAAATTACTTTGATCCTACTTTGGGAAGTTAGGTCTAGTTCTCCACAAATAGGAATGGGAAATTTTGGGGCACAGTTACCATGGTCCGGAATAGCTGATTCTTTTTCAATGAGTATGACTAAAGAGAACTTAGTGAAACTAGGTCAAATGTGAAAGTGGTCAATAGAAGAAAGTCTTCTCTGATTTCTAGGATCAAGGCTTCAAAGACTTTGTCAGAAGTATAAAACGTCGCCTTCGCCAAAAAGTCCCTGGATTTCCAGTAGAAGCAGGGGCTGCGTACCTCAGCCACAGAGTGCCCGTCTCACACTACACTTCACAGACCACTTGGGCTTGCTTTTTGAAACAGTCATTCCAAACTCCACAACAGATATCTTACATTGCAAAGATGAAATTTTAGGAATTGAGTCTTGTTCTGTGAAGTTGTGAGAATCGTTTATTCCTCTTGTCTACACTCGGTTTATATGAACATTGATTTAAGCTACATTCAACACATCAATGGTCTAGAGACTTCTGCCAGTGGAGCTGCAGTTTCTCTCTCTTCCCAGATGTACGGGAGCGTGCTGCCCAAGCTGCTACAGTGGCCTTACGGAGAGGTCCCTCATGATAAACCAGCACATGGAGAATGGAGCACTAAAAACCATCCCAGAGAAATGCAGTCGGAGCTATTATCATGTGGCCCCATGTGGTTGTTTGTTATGTGGATCAGTTTGAGAGGAGTTTCTGCTATTAACAGGAAAAAGCACCCTCCTGCGGGATGCTCGGGACAGCTCCACCTCTGCCTGCTCACTGAGAGATCAGTATATTGGAACGTGCAAGAAACTGGGCTGTACTGGGAGCTAAGCACAAGATTTCCTTTGTTTCCGGTGAGACCTAAGCAGGTCGTTTCACTATCTGATCTTGTGTTTTCCTGCTCTAGTGAGAACATCATTCACCATAAAACAAATTTTGAGACATTGCAGTAGTCTGTGTATTACAATGTCAAATTTTACAATTTTTAATATTAATCAGATATAAACTCTTTGAGTTAGGCAAGAATAGATTATCAGCTTTGTTATGTTGGTTTTCCCACACCTAAATCCTCTTGTCTCATGAGTATAGAATGAACCTCTCTGCAATCTCTCCAATCAGCAAAACATCCTCAATTTTAGAAAGATGACAATCTCTAGTGTAGAGAAAACACGGTGGGGAGTAGGCAGAAGAAAAGGTAGCTTGAAAAACAACACAAAACATCCAAAATTAAATTGCTATTCTGTACCATTTATCAAAAAAATCCTAAAGATATCTTTCTTTTAAAAAAAAAAATTGTAAGTTCTTAATGCCATTGCCTGCACATGTGCTCTTCTGGATTTACAGACTCTCTGCCCTCACTCCCCATAGCGGTTCTCCATGTATCAGATGGAGACCCATAAATTAATGCTGCCATATTGCAACGTTTGAACAAAGTACCTCACTACAGGGCAGAGCCAGAGCTCTCTGCCACTGCAGTCTGGCTTTCCATGTGAACTACCAACATTCCACTCACATCTTCAGAACAGTTTTTCAGACGTGGCTGTGGACAAAGTCTACCAAACAAGTGTCTGGATTTCTAGTTTCTCAGTCCAGAATGCTCTGAGGAGAATTTCTAAAATCACCAGGTGTGGTGGCACACTCCTGTGATCCCAATACTGGGAAGCTGAGGCGGGAGGATTGCTGTGAATTCAAGGCCAGCCTGAGCTACCTCTTCAGTTCAAGGCCAGAAAAATCTTGTCTCAAAACTAATAATTATAATGATAATAATAATTCCTAAAATCTTTCTCCCATTTTGCAATGTATATATCTTTATGGAACATAACTTTCAAAGTGTATAGTTTTCCAGCGAAACCATTAAGTAGCTGTGTTGTTTTGGAGATAACTCACAGAAGATTAAACAAAACATGAATCTCACAGTACAAAGGAGATGTAGCATAATGTAAATAAATGTTTATGTCTCCTCCCAAGGAAGGGTAGAGGTCACCATGACAAGATTCTGTCATGTTACTGGGATATCTTAGGGTTCAATGTAGGGTTTCTTTGTAGCATGGTGTACCACGGCTTAGTACACTTTAATATTTTCTTTGTACTTCATTTTTTCAGTTAATTTGAGTTGTACTAAAATTGGAAATGAATTTCAATGATTTGAATTTAAGACTGAGGATTGATTTTTTTTTAGGATATCATTTTTTTTTAAGTTTTTCCCAATTGCTAGTTTAAATGTATAGGTACAAATGTAATTCTCAATAAACACATATTTTCATAAATTTTATAGAATTTAAAGAAGCTTGGAATGAATAATTATAGCTAATTACATAGCTTTTATCTTATCCTTATTTATCTAGGACAAATATAGGAGGACAGATGCTATTTCAATTATTTAATATTTCTGAATCAGACTCATTATAGTCCTGAAAAATCATTCCATAGAGTATTCTGAATAGTATCTTGTGAGTAGTATCATGAAATTACTTCATGTTAAAAATTTATGTTTAGAAAAAAAATTTATATGTTTAGGCTTTAAGAAAAAAATGAAGCTAAGTCTTTTAATTTTACAGAATTTAGGAAATCTATCACAGCTATTAAAGAGGGTACTTAAAAATCAAGTAGATTAAAAATCAGTAGATTATAAAAGATGATATCTGCATTACTGTCTGGAAGCGGAAGATCACTATTGTTTGACAAAATAAATACTATATTTAATCTATGGAAAGAGACTGTGACTTTTAAAAATATTTGAAGCACTCAGACATATTTATACAATGTATGAGACTTAGCAATTTCAGTAGTACAGCTGAAAAGATATGTGAATTATTATTGTTACTGAAATATGTGAAATAATTGAAATATTTAAATATATTTAGATGTCTTGATGCATATGCATGCAATTTTTAAGTTAATTTCTGAACATTTATAATGAAAAAAGCATATATATGTCTGAGATATACATATATGTACATATATATGTATGTATCAGACAAAAAGTGAAAGAGAGAAGTTGTTTAGGAACCAAAATCGTATTTCAACCAAAACTTGAAAGCCTTGTGTGACTAATTTGCAGTCTATAGACTGTTGAGAGCAGGATCTAAAGACTATGTATTCTTAGTGTTAGAAACTTAATACAGACACCACATAAAGCTGAAGTCTTACACAGATGTTGATCCTCAAAGGACTGCACTGTCAGTGAACAGGTGAGTGGGAAGTAAATCTCTCTTGGAAAGACAATCATCTGTTTCAGACTTGGTACTGAATCTGTGCTAGAGGATATCACCTGAGAATGTGCAACCACAACATTATTGTTGTGAAAGGTTTTCATACAAATTCACACTGAATATATGTTCTGAAAAACATCAAACAAACACTTTGATTTCAAACTCCACCTATTTGATAGGAAGGAATTAAAATACATACTCTGTAAAGAAACTATACTTCTACCTCCTCTTTAAATTTCTTTTTGAGTGTTACATTTTCGAATGCTCCCTACTCACCTAGTACATATCATCTCTCCTTTCCCTCTTTTCACCACCTTTAAATAAATCTTCTCTTAGTTTAAAAAATAAATAAATAAATAAATAAATATTATTTTCAACACAGTGGCTCTCTTACGTTCAGTTTCTCCCAAATAGTCCATGAAACAACACTCCATGTGTCAAATCTGACTCACAAAGGGTGAAGATTTACAATACCACATCAAAATCAGACATAAGATTTGCCAGATGCTTGATATAAAGTACCTATGTGTAATGTTTCAAAAATAAGGCGTGAAACAAGAGACAAGAAATCATGTTTGAAAACAATAAAATAGAAAATCTGAAATATATAATATACTAATTTAGCTTAAAAGTTTCCATGAAAATTTAAAAACAAATTAAATACAGCAAAAGAGAGTTACTAGTGGAAAATTTTAAGAGACATATAAAAGGCATCACAGAAAATATCAAAATAGACTTTGCACTAACATATGTTTCCTGGGTGGTCAGAAGGCAATAAAAGAGAAAGAACCTAAGAGAATAAATAAAAGAAAAATTAATTAGGAGGATAATTGCGTAAAACTTCCTACAATTATAAATAAGGACAAAGAAAACAAATCAAACCCCAATAAAATCAAAGCTATATAGAATGAAGACAGAGCAATGTTCTATAAAAATTTTGTAGACACAATTTTTATCATTTTAAAACTGAAGACAAGGATCTAATATGAAATGTGGCTGTATCATGGAAAAAAATCTTTCAAAAGCAGATATCATGCTCTAAAACCAAAGTTATTAGCACATACAGTATTTCACTAGATACAAATATCCTCTGTAAACAATTTTTCCCATAATTCACACCTTAAATTTACAAAAAAAATGCAATAAAACAGTTTAGTGTCTATCTTTTCTATTTGGCAAAGACTGCCATGGTACAAACCCATCCTATCTTCCCTCTTTATGGTGGAGAATCTCTGTGGACAACACTTTATATTCCCTCGTCTGTCATGCCAATGCAGTGTGGGACTGAGAAGGATGGAAATATAGTCATGCAAGATTTGGAACCAGAGAAATGTGAATGAAGAGAGACCCAGATTAATTTTACACCTCAGCATGGAAGAATGGACAAGGAGTGCAGATCCTCCTGAGAACTGCTAGCCCCTGAAAAAATTTCACTAGTTGAATACAGAACATATCAGAAAAATAACCAAGTACTTTGTACTGAATTGTGTCCTTCCACATATGTAACCTGAAGTCCTCCCCCTCATGAACATGTAATTAAGATGGGGCATTTAAAAGAACGATTAAATTCAAATAAGAATACAAGGTGTGGCCCTGATCAGATGAAATTAGTGTTCTTATAAAAGACAAAAAGACAACAAAGATCTGTTTTTTGTTTTTTGGGTTGTTTTTTTTCTTCCCCTTCCATGTGAGGACACAGTGAGAAAGCGTTAGTTTACAATCAAGGAAGTATTGCCACACCAGAAAGGGAATCAGCTAGCACTCAGATCATAAACTTCTCAGACTGCAGAGAGAAAATAAATTGTTGTTGTTTAACCCAACCAGTACAGGGTATTATCTTGTATGGCAACCCACGCAAACTAATACATTGTGAGTAGAAATTGAAGATCAGTATCCATAGAAATCAGGTGAAGTTCCTGGAGAATGTAATTCAGGGAGCTGTTGCAAGTTGATTTAATTTTGCTAGAAGTTTTTCCAAAGCTGCTTTGAAAGTGGGCATGTTTGCTGTTGCCCTGCAACAGTTTAGCACTGCCTCACTTTTTTTTTTAACCAAGACTTAGTGGTACATTTTAGAAATACATAACAATCACATTCATCATAGTTAATTTGTACCTATGCTTGATACATCTTGGGGCCCCCCACCCCTCTCTTCAACTCCTCTTCCACTCCTTATTTACAACAGCTTTATTTACATTTTCCATTTTTTTCTCTTTTTCCTTTTCCTTTTCCCTTCCTTCCTTTTCCTCCCTCCCTCCACAGTTATCCTTCCTATTTGAATATTTTCTTCCCTTTTCCACTATTGACACTGCCAGTTCAAAAATACTTTGCATGTCTTTGGAAACATTTCTCAGATTATTTACTTTATCATAATGGTAAGTTAAATTAGTCATTTACAATTTTAAAGAGTAGATAAAAATAAAAATTTAAAGCACGATTTTTAGAGACGTGGAAAATTTTGGTTACTATCAAATAAAAGCATTCTGGTGCTGAGCACTAAACTGTACAGTAATAATTCTGGAGTGAATAAGCATAGTCCCTATAAGTCAGTCTTAACATTTCAAGGTTGAGAATAAATCCACAGATAAAAGTGACTAAGAAGTGAATATCAGAAAGAAATGGTCCCAAGAATTAATGAATGCAGAAAGGATGCTTACTTAAGGAAATCTAAGAAACCAGAAGTGTTCTCTAAATCATCATAAAAAAAAATGGCAAGGAAGATTTTACAAGCTTGATAAGTATAAACTAAGGTGAAAACAAAACCTAAATAATGAACATATTTGGTGTTAGCTGATGAAGATAGAATCAAAGAGTGATCAGACAGTATTCTGAATTAAAATGAAAAGTAGTCTGCTTTCAGTGTGATAATCTTCAACATCCTCCTGGGGCCAGCATGGTGGATTAAAAGAGTAGTTCAGCTATGAACTCTATTTCTAATATAATCAAGTAGTTTGGAATTTCTTATATATTTGTTGAACAGAAATATTTGGGCATTTTTTTCCTGTGTGTGAAGCCACATAAGGCATAAAATGAGAGGCTATACCTTAGGATACATTTAGTAAGGTTGCAGAGATTTGATATTCTACAATGGAAATAAACAATGGATAAACAATGGGATTCTTTTTAATAATTCAAAGCCAGAATGTATAAAACATGAATACCTAGGCATCCCAAAGATAGTTTCTAAATAAACCTTCTGATTTTGGAGACCAGGCTCATAGCCTGAGTAAAGCCAACGATCTGCTGGAGTTGGGGAAGAAAATGAAGCCTTTGTAAATCAGAAAGGCAGGAACCTTGACTCTCATTTAACCCTGATTCCCACAGCACTGAAAGAAGAAAAAGATTTCTGATTATTTGTGGATCACAAGATCACAGAATGGGACACTGCTGAAGAGGAGGTGGGTCCTTTAAGGACATAGACAAAGATGCTTCGGTGGTGAATGGTTAGCAAGATTCTCAGCCTTGAAAGGTAGGAAAAGGTCACCTGGAGCTGAACTGGTAAAAGGAGATAGGGAAGCGATGTAACTCACTGGAGAAGATGGAAATTCTGGGGTTGAAACTCACATCAGCAACTAGCTTCTGCGCCCTAGCATGGTGTACTCCAGCTTGACATTTTCACAGCTGTCAGAACTTCTTCCTGCATGTCTGCACAGTACTCCACTGTATTGTATGCACCATATTTTCTCCATTCATGTATCTGTCAATGGACATTTACATTGGTTCCATATATTGGTCTTGTATGTTCCAGTACAGGAGTGCAGACGTCTCTTTGAGATTCTGATTTCAATCATTTGAAAATCTACCAAATTAAGGAATGCTGTGTCAGGTGGCAATTATCTTTTGAATTTCTGAGGAGCCTTCATACTGTTTCCATAGTGGCTACGCTTGTAATGGCCCACTAACAGTGCAAAAGTGTTCTGATTTCTTCACACCCCTTGCCAATGTGTATTTTTTTTTAATCATACCCACCCTAACAGGTATATTATAAACAGTTGTGAGATATTATTATACTAATTTCAAATTGTTTGGTTATTAGTGGATTTGAACATCTTCATGTACCTGCTGGTCATTTTTAATTTCTTTTAGAAGAAATGTCTATTCAAAAGATTTCCCATTTTTAATTTGGTTATTTGTAACCAAAAAAGACAAATACTACATGATTCCTCTTACATAGATAGAAAGAGCAGCCAAAGTAGCTCATGTAGGATTTTTCTTTTATTTTTGAAGACAGATGCTCAAGTTGGATATCACATATTTTCAAACTAGAACTTCTCAACTGAGTTTTCCTGATGTAATTCTCTTAATGTTCTATATATCACTTTTATAATAAATGAAAGTATCTTTTATTCATCTAGAATTATACTAAATAGGGACCTTCTACGTGATGACTGAAAATAATGTTACCAAATTCTCTTACCTGGTTGAAAAAGGGTACACTCGAATTATAAATAAATCTGATAAATGCTACCACCTATATGTTGAATATTTAGCATATACTTAAAAATGGAGCTATCAGAAGCATAAATGGAATATCGGAAGCATAAATTCTTTCATCTGACTACATAATATGATGAAACCAGTGAAAGACATACAAGACTCTTACAGTGCATGAAAACAATTGACCACTACCCATTAGGTAATAATTAGAAATGTTGCCAAATTCACTGTGACCTGCTGTTTTCTCCTTTTTGGCAGACTGGTACATGGTCTCCCACAAACTTTACTATCTAGCCACAGAAAAATCAGTTACATGAATGTTCTGATTTTGAAAAAAATCCCCTTTTTGTCTCATTTGTCCAGTATTGTAGAGGCTAATGCAACTGGACACAATTGAGGGTACCTTGGACTAAAGTTGTTAGAATCGAAAATCATTTATATAAGACTCTTGAGTTAATGCTGCACTAATTTCCTACGTGTGACTAATTTCTGTTCATTCACTTCGAGAAGGTTGACAGAGTCATAGGGGAATCCAGTTGGGGACTTTCCCTGATTTCACTTGCATTGATTACTTGCCTATAGATTAATTGTGGGAAAATGACATGGGCACTGACCACTAATCGAAGTTAGGTGACAGTCTTTCTCTATTTCATGCAGAATAAGAAGGAATTTACAGGACCAGAACTATTTTAGAGGACTACTTTGATGAAGGCCAGAGGAAGGATAACACAGATGACAATTGACAAGCAGTTAGATTCAAATCCGGGAGATGAATACTGGAATTTAAACCATTTAAAAGATGCAAATGCTTCTTTCATGAGGAATTTCTAATGAAAGATATAAAAATATCTACATGCCAATTAACAAATAAAATGTTTTAAATGTAGCATCATACATATTTGAAAATCATTCAACAGCAAAAGTATAATTCCTTTGAGTAAAAGAAATAAGAATGTATTTCCATGGTCTAAAAAGACAATCTAAAAATACTCTTATTCTTTTTTCACTGGAAATCAGTACATAAAACTCCTTTTCTCCTCTAGGTATTATGGCTAAATTAATGAAGTTACAGGATGTGAATTATTTTCCTCTGTGAGAAAATACATGAGTTCTTTATATTCCTTTCCTTTTGTTTCACTTTTTTTTTTTAACAGAAAGTGTTTTCCAATTCTAAATCAAGAGTCAATGTTACTACTAGTTCGAGTCAAATTGATATGGATAGAGAAATTTTTACAAATAGAAAAATGGGTTGGCTTCTCTGTTTCTTAAATTCTTCGAATCAGTCTTCATTAGTTAGTGATAGAGCCGGAAATTTTCAAGTTTCTCATGTGGTGCAAGAACCTGAAGCTCACAGCACCAGTATACTCTGGTTGGCACTAAATGTCACAGTGCTCTGCGACACTCAGACTTTCCATTTGTATATTAATTCACTACCCGAAGGCAGTACTGATGGCGAATTTCCTCACCAACAATCTAAAGTAATTAAAAAAAAATATGTAAGGAGCTTCGAACCTAATTAAGAAGTGTCTATAGGAAACTTACAATCTGGTGTATTTTAAATGAGTAAATTAAAATTTCTCCATTTTAATATGAATTTAGACATTAAGTGGGAAAAATGGTGTAGAATTGCAACACTGTTGTAAACAACTTCATACCTAGCTATCTAAATATATTCATATATGTCTCCAAATGGAAAGAAGTAAATGAATTTAAGGTATTTAATTCATTGCAAATATAATTTCAAAGAAAGATGATTTGCTTTAGTAACCCATTATTTCTTTTACACTAGTGAAGTTTAAGAATTCCATTGCAGTCTAATTTTAATCTGGGATCTTATAAAATTTTTTTGTCAACTAAGTACCAAGTTAATACTTGTTCAGTTGAAAGCTAAAACGTAGATTAAGAGGGCAGGAGAGACTCAGTTTTAATCTTCCTGTTGTCAGAGTGAGCCCTACTGTTTTTGTTCACAGTCTCTGAACATAAATAGATAGAGAATGTTGTCCACGTCATTGGAAAACTGTACAAACATCATCATCCTCTACAGAGTCTCTCAAGTGACTGTCAACATCTATCTCTGGAGTCCTGGAGGTGGCTCATCGTTTGTAAGTCATAGCATTGTTTCTCTTATTATTTTTTCTATGACTCACGAACTCCATCACAACTACAAGAAGCAGAAGAAAACCTGAACTCCCAAGTTAATTTTCATAATTCCTAATTGAATCAGGCGATAGTTCACTTCAGCTGTGTAACACTAATGTCTACCAAGAGAATTCAACCTTAAGTAAAATTTGCTTCAGTATTATAATTTTAAAACACACTCTACTTGTGAAGTACATGTTGATGCACTTGCTAAAAAGTAAAATATTTGGTTTAATCAATATTTTATATGAGAATCTGGTAGGATTCAGACATAATATCTATCATTTCTCAAGGTCATATGCTCAAATACTCTCCATACATTAGTTAAGAATAAATCTGTAGCTCACTACTTTAATTATTTTTCTCATTATTTTACATTGTTAGCATTTAGTCTAAGTGATATGAGTTCCATGTAGATGGTGTGATAGTGATACAGGACAAAACTTGTACATAAATACTGTTAAATCAAAATCAGTAGAAATAGTACATCACTAATATTTTAGTACACACCTTACTCACGTTCTTGCTGCTGGCACAAAGTCCTGACGCCTACAGCTGAAAAAGGAGAGGTTTATTTTGGTTTAATTTTCAGTCCACAGACAGCCTGCGCCCAGGCAGGAAGGGCCTGGTAGAGGGTCCAGTGGGGAACCTCTGGACCGCTGGACGAAGGGAAGGGAGGCGCCCAAGAGGCAGGTGCGACTCTTCCACCTGAGCCCCACCAACCAACAGCACACACAACCACTGAACTCACCAAGTGAAAGAGACTACCAAGGAGTACGGCGCCCTGTGATCTGACCCTTTTTGAAAGTGTTGCCTCTGCGCACAACCGAGTTGGGGGGACGTTCCGTATCAAACCCGCGATATAATCTTTAAAACGGTGCATTTCTTTGATTGTAAACCTCAGATTTCATAGACTGGAGTGGTAGTCCAACCATAGAAAATAGTCTTTTAAAGATAATTTTAGAATAAGCATATTGCAGCACAATTTATATTTAGTTTAATATAGCAAGAAATAATTTAATAAGGACCACATAAACACAAAAACAAATATTTTCATTTTGGACCAAGAAGCTACAGAGAGTCATTTAATTGACTTATATCTAGTACAATTATAGGCAAGAAATTATTTTATTATCTATAAGTATATTTCAATTTTTTTTTTCTTTGAAAACTTAGTGAAGTCACCTGGCTTTATATTTTTATTTGATACTCAGGAACTCGAAGAGGGGGACTGCAAATTCAAGGCCAGCCAGGACTACATAAGAAGACCTAGTATTTAAAACAAAACAAACAAAACAAAACAAAACAAAAAAAAACTAAAAAGAAATATTCAGTTGAGAAGTAATTTAAATAGCTCCTTATCACCTCAATATGTGTAATGTTTAATTAATATTTTAAGATTTATACCCAGTAATAATGTACCAGAAAACGCCCCGAAATAGGCAAGTCATATATTCTTTGAAGCTTCTCACCCCAGCTACCTCTCAGTGTGAATGTGAACCATGCGCTCTTTGTAACACTTAGTACATTGAAAAATGATCAATGCAGAATTTAAGACTTTAAATTGCACTAAAGGGTTTTGTAAGAAACCATGTATTTTATATTATCTGTACTCCAGCAATTAAAACTATTGCTATCGGTGTATTATATAATGTCTCCTCTTTGACACACTATAGAAATTAATTCTCTACATACTAGGGAAAGTTACATCTTTCTCACACAACTGATTTATTGGTTGTCAGTCTTACATGTACTAAGTGTCTCTCAACTGACTGCTTTCATCCCTTTAGTTTGAATCATTGTGAGAAAACATACAAGGCTTTGCAGATTAGATTTTTCAGTATTAACCTTAGTTTAGCTTCACCATAAGATGATGCATGTTAGTTTTTCCTAATTCCATCAAATTTCCATGTTTGTACTTCTTAGTGAAATGGAATTGTATATAGTCATTCTGAAACTGGTTCCAAATCTCATGATTTTAATTCATATTTTAAAATTTCTAACAGTTTTGTTAACAAAATTAACAAGAATTGAATTGCTCATAGTTAAAATATACAGTTTGATAGATTTTTACTTGCATGTACACCTACAAAATTGTGCCCGCAATTTACATAGCGAACATAACCAGCTATTCTCAGATTTTCCTCATATTTTTGTCATCCTGCTTCCTAATCTGACCTAAATTTGCAACATACTAAACCACTTATGCATTCTCTGCCATTGTGCATTTTTCTAAAATTGGAACTTACAGTGTATACTCCATTTTTCATCACAAGTTTCATTCAGCATGATTGAGATTCGACTTTGTTGCTAACATAATCAAATGTCACTTCATTTCATTAGTATATAGTACTCCATTTTATTATTCATTTATCACTTAATGGTCATTTAGATTTTTTTTTAATTGGGACTAATGCAAGTAAAACTGATATGAATTCAATATCCATACAAAATCTGTGTACAGATTTATATTTTTATTTCTTTTGGGTGATGCGCTTAGAGTGGAATCACTGGAACATATGGTAGGACCAGGCTGGAATAGTTGAGAAAAGTGTGAAACTTATTTTCAAATGTAGTCATACTATTTTATATTCTCACGACTAAGTGTGAGAATTTCAGTTCTCCACATCCTTGCCGCAACTGGTATGGTCACACTCTTTTTTGTTTAATATAACCCCTATGTAAAGTGACTAGTAGGTAGAGAGTAGTGTAAGTAGATATTTAAATATATCTGTGATGATTACTGGTACGAATTTCTAGTTTTATTATTTAAGACATTTTAGAAAATTAAATTTATAAGTCCAAGTTCAATTTGAGTGATAAATTAACCAGTAGTTTTAAGTCAACATAATACTCATCTATATTATTGTAAATTATTTCAACCAATAAATGCAGTATAATCAGAGTTGTTTTGGTTATTCTAATATCACTAATATTTCCAGACAAACTTTAGAACCATTATATCAAGTTTTACTAAAGAAATGAAGACATGAAACAATTGGAGAAATTTCTCCACTAATTTGGAGAAAATTGGTTTCCTAACAATATTGAGTCATCTGATATTTCTCCCTACTAATTTAGGTTTTCTCTAATTTATATGTATTAAGCAATGTAGCTTTCATTGCACAGCTTTTTTTTTTTTTAATCTTTCATCAACTGTAATCTGAAATAAATGGTTCTTTTTATATTAACATAAATGACCTTGATTTTAAATTTCAAATTTTGGTTGTTCATTGATAGTATATAGACATAAAATATTGGGATATTAATTTTATATCTGTAACCCTGATAATTTCACTTAATAGGTCTAATGTCTTTCTTCTCTGTAGATTCTATCAAATTTCCTACAAAGATTCTTGCTTTTAACCATAGTCAGGCCACTAAAGAATCCGAAAGCCAACACCTGATCAAAAGAGTTATATTGTTACATACATATACACAACAATCATTCAAAGCATTTTGACGCATTCATACTTTTTAAAATATAAGATCACTTTGTTGTGGATTGATATGACTCAACCACTTCATTTCTAGACTTTAATCTCATTTCTAGATTTGTGCTTATTTATTTGAGCTAATGATGAATCTCATTCCTTTGGTTGCTAAACTTATTTCATATGCATGTTCCTGTTTAATCCATTTTATACAAGACTTGTGTAGTAACTGCCAGTAAATTTCTGGTTTTCCTTTTTATCTTTTGTGTTGTATCTTCTGGGGCCTGCTTCTGTCCTTACAGAAAAAAACTGAAGAACCTAACTAAACACAAATCAAAATAATGTACTCTTCACATTATTACACTGTTTAACTGAACCTATTCAGAAATAGCTATTTCAGCAGTAATGTTTCTGTACTCAAATGAATAATTATCAACCACAAAATGAGGATAAATTTAAATCAGTACCTGTTGCTGTGTAGCTTCCTGGGGTTTATCAGACTGATTCATCTGATGTTTGCTTTCTAACTATTACTTAGATTTTTTTTTTCTGAAAATAAGTTGTTTGTCACAATTTCCAGATAGAAAATATTGATTTTTTTCAGTCATTCTTGTGAACTTACAGCAGAATTAAACAAAAAATAGGTTTTAAACAGCAAGAAGTGTGACAGGATGCTAGATGAATGATCTACAAAAAAAATACAAAAGTACATAAGACGGCATCTAGTGAGAGAGAGAAAAGCTAAGCCTGCAAAACCCAAGTGTGTAATACCAAATTCACCTAAAAGATAAACCCAGGAATAAATGTAAACGTGGAAAGAAAATGATAGTCATGAAACAGTTGAAGATTAAGCTTTGGAACATTAAGAGGCTTTATTGTTTTGAAATTGAGTGCTTCTTTGATCTAAGTTTTACATAAGGTATATCAACATAGTACAAAATTATTAGTGTTAAATTTCCTAATAATTTAAACAGTCTTTTGAGAGGGTTCACCGTATTGGGAATGATTAAAATTACATTGTGAAACTTCTGCTTTTGAACGAAATGTATAATAAAGACTGAATTGGGGCTCCTATCATATTAAAAAGAGAGAGACAAATTACATGAAACAATAGTATTTGGAACTAGGTGTTGGACATCAAAGGACTACTGAGAGACGGGAACAAAGAATATGAGACCAGCCATTGCACCATCTGACACTACAATAGTTTGTAGACTGCAGGTAACTCAGGCAGAGTTCAGGAGTCTCCTTAAATTGAGAAGATGGAGCTGCCAAGAATGTGGTCACAATTCATAGGAAAGAGTAGTAGAATGTAAAAATCTGCCCAAAAGAGTTTCAGACATCTTCAGGGCCCTCTCTGCTATTCTGCTGAATATCTACTAGTGCATAAATTGAAGAAACTCTTTAAAGTCAATGGATGGGGGAGCTCTGGGAAATCCAGCAAGGCTTAGTGAGAATTATCTTGGAGCTTACACAGATCTGAGCATTTTTCCTGTTCCTGCTACTGAAAATGAAAACTGTAATTGTTTACAGCTATTAAATATAGCACTCAGCAAAGTCTTTCCTTAGACAAGGACAAAGTTATCTTCAGACTCAACGTTAGTCTGGTCCTGCATAACAAATTTTAAAAGCATTACCAAAAAGGATCAAATATTTTCTAAGTAACTCAACCTTGTCCAACAGTGAAACAAACACTAATAGATAAAGAAAAATATTTAACTTCCTTTAGATAAAATTTGAGTGCCACTGAGTAAAAAAATATAAGACATAAAGAAAATAATATCCACATTCTGAAGAATATAGATTGATTTACACCAACTGAGAAATCACATAGATGTTAAAATTAGTATATAAAGAATTTAAACATTATTATAACTAAGAGAATTACTTTTTCAGATGAGAATAATTTCTTAGTAAATTTCAAGCATATATTATTTTGTTAGCACTATAATGAAGATGCTGTGCATTAGATCCCTAAAAGTATTCATATTATATCTGAATATTTATAGTCTTTGGCCAAGACCCACACACTGCACCCCTCAGCATCTATAACCACCATTATAATCTCCACTTCTATGAATTTGTCTTTATTTGTTAGTTACCACATAATAGTGATATTGTGCAGTATATATCTTTCTGTATCTAGGTCACCTCATCTAGGATAATAGCATCAAATTTTATCCTGTTGTCATGAATAACATGATTTCCTTCTTTCAAATAACATTCCTGTGTGTGTGTGTGTGTGTGTGTGTGTGTGTGTGTGTGCATATTAAACTTTCTTTGTCAATTCATCAATTAATGGACATTTAGCTTATTTGTATATCGTAGCTTTTGTAAATAATGTTGCAATGAATATAGTCATACAGATATCTCTTTGAGATAGTGTTTTTAGTCATCTCTCTCTATAACTATATATCTATATATTTATATAGAGATATAATTACCAAATCATATGGTAGTTCTATATTCAATTTTTTAACAAAGCACCTTATTATTTTCCATAATGGTTATACCAGTTGACATTCCCTCCAACGATGCTCATGGGTTTTCTTTTCTTCACATCTTTGTAGATAAAATTAGTTCATTTGACCTTAGACCAAAGAAACTAATCTGGATTACCCATGTGTTCACCATGTAATCACCAAGATCATTCAATGTAAAAAAAGAGTCAAAGTCAGGTAAGGTGGTTTAAGGATTACGCCCTCAACTACTGCTGACTTTGAAGAAGGAAAGAAAACTGATTCTTGATTCTTCTCGGGAAACTGCAGGAAAGAGCGTGGTGCTGACAACTTCTTGATTGCAATCTTTCAAGGTACAGTTTGGACTTCTGACCACCAGGACTACAAGTGGTGAAATTTATTGTCTTTTAAAACACTAATTTTGAAGTTGTTACAGGGACAAGAGGAAATTGACACAATTAGATATAACAGCAAATATACAATGTATACATTCTCCAGTTCTGTGACTCATAACTTCTCATTGTTTTAACATTGACTTTTTTAAAGAACAGAAAACTGGTATCATAAAGTCTATAATTTTTTTATAAAGTCTATAATTGATCATGTTTTTTTCAAAGATTGTGCCTGTGAGCATGCACACATGTGCACACAAAGCAGATGTCTAATAAATGTTCATCCAGAATACATAAAGCACTCTGAAAAATCAAATATTAGAAAAGAATCCAGGAGCAAATCTGACCCCCTTCATCAAAACATGCCCCCTATTGCTACTTAAACTAGTGTCCTTTCCTATTTATCTTCCTCTCCTTTGTTAGGGACTGGCCGGAAGTACCTTTTCAGATCTCTTTTCCCCATACTTAACTGAATCGTTTGTTTTCTTTCTTTCTTTCTTTTTTTTTTTCGTCAGGAAAAAGTAGGACAAAATGGTAAGAGACTTTAGCTTGAGGATCTGAAAACGTCAGGTTGATGTTTAACAAAACAGAAGAAAGAAAGGGATGGACCTCAATTTGAACAGCTGGAAGAGGCAAGCTGTGCTGAAGAAATCCGACTGCACCAAACACAAAGGCAGGAGGCTTTTAAGGATTAACTGGTGGGTTGGGGTTGGGTTGATCATTATATCAATTTTGATTTCTTAGCTCTGGCATCCTCATGACTTGAGGGTTCCATAAATCACTGTCGCTATTTGTGGTTATTTCATCACCTTGACCTTCATATTTCCGTTACCTAAAGACCACGGATTTAGGAAAATGGCTGGGAATTTCTGGCCATAGTTGACTGTTCCTACACATCTCCTATTTTGGTATCCTCAGTCTTGCAGGGACATGAGATTATGTAAATTCATGGCTATTCAACCTTGTTTTTCTGACTTTTAGATGGACACGCTGTAAATGATTAGCATACTTGTAAGAGGAACTGGGAAAGAGTTTGACCTAAACTTTTAAGGTGACAAAGGATTTAAAATGAAGGTCAGGGTTTTTTCTCCATTTCGTTATCTATTGGACATCTGCAGACCCAAGTGAAAAGTCAACTTTCAACAAACTCTTCTTTTAAATTTCTGATTGTTTAAGAAGAAAACACGAATCCTTCTAGGTAATCAAATTTAACTTCCATTTTACTATTAAGGTCAGCAAAGTTTCTTCAGGGATTACTTTGGGGGCTATGTAAAGCTTTTTGTTTGCCTTTAACTTTTTTTTTTTTTTATTCTCCACTAGTTTTGTTGTCTCCCCACATGAGTCGTGGTCTCATGTAACTATATGACTTCCTTTGGAATTATGGTGACATTCTTCTTTTCAGTGACCCTCTTTTTTTGCAGAATGCACATTAATTGACTACTGTCTTCTGAGGTCAAACAATCCCCCACACAGTGTGTGACTCACTAGAGTTGTGGGACCTTTTTTAGAGGGGATTCAACTTCAGAAAGCGAGGGCTGAAACATTGGCTGTCTTCTGGGACCTTTTATATTCTTTGGATTTAGTCTCCAAATCCCACTGTTGAATACCCATGTCATACAGTGGATCTTAATCTTCACTTTGGTAATTATCTCTGGAACCTGGAAGTCATTGTCTGATTCTGTCTTGCAGGATATAGCCTATCATCTTAAAACATTGCTCAGGTTGCCTGTTGGGGTCATACTCATGAAGAACTTCGACACAGTAGTTACAAAGTTTCACAAGGAAGATACTCTGTATTTTAGAAAATTTGTATACTTGGGGAATATAAATGCACATAACAGAAAAAGAAGCCATCAGTAATTAGCATTTTAGGTACATAGAAGTCCTTTACATGCCAATTTAACTTCTTATTCTTGAGAAAAAATTTAGAATGTATGGTACAGTAGTATAGTTATAATTGTGATTTTTGTGTGTAATAGGTTTACAAAGTTTAACAGCACTGACAAAATAATGAAAGAATAGGTTCAGGTTTCTTGCAAGCTTAGGAAACAATGTTACTGACCACAAACACACTTATTACCCCGTGTACAAGTGCATCTCCTTTATAAAATAAGGAAACACTTATTTAGCTAAAGCCAATGAATGTAGAGCATGTTTTAAGTGGCAGGATTGTCCAAAGGGCAGGTTTTTCCTACCTGAATGGTACTGAATATGAATAGCAAAAATGCTAAAATTTTTGGAACTTTTTTGTATGTTTGAGGTACAGAGATGCAATGAGTATTGCACACAGAGAACACTTACTGATTACTGAGCATGTATCAAACTTATGCATCTTTAATTTCACAAATTTTGTATATTCATACCACATATTTAGTTCTCAGTTTATATATATATATATATGTATATATATAGTCCTAAAATGTCCCCATACGAGATCTTTTCTTATCCAAAAGATTACATTTTCCTCTATCATTCTTTATCCAAAATAACCTCATACCCTTATTTTGTTTTTACAGCTTTATCTTTCCTATTTAATTTTTTTTAATCTTTCTTTAAACCCACTTTTGAAATAATCTTTACAAAATTTCTGAATTTGGATAAATTACTTGTCTTTGCATATAGAATTATACCTTAGAACTTTAACTCTTAGTAACTTTATATATAGTTAAAATCTATTAAATATAAATATTCGTCCCATTTATAGTTAATATACCTATAAAAATCAAGATGTTAGATATACATAACTAACACATGAAGGATTTTTTTTTGCCAAAGAAAAACCTAAAAATCACTATGCTTGAAATGTAAAAAGGAATGGACATTGTAACTTAAATTGAAATGTGTCTATACACACACACACACACACATTTGATTCGTATATACTATATATAGTGTGTGTGTGTATGTGGATCTCTTGGTTCCAGGAACCGAGCACGCAGCTACACTGAGAAAATAAGTGTTCAAAACAGCGGGGCACAGGGGGCCAGAGAGCCGGACCCTAAGGCAACTTTCTTTATTTTTCAGCACGTGTATATAGGGCACTGTATGTGCATGGTACAGGATATACCTGTATGTACATGCATGTATAGGATGTACATGTATGTATGTACATGTACAGGATACAATCAGTAAATGAAGGGAAGAACACAGCAAGACCTTGAGCTACAAATGCTTAACAGTGCATTCAACAGTTAAGAGATTATCTGGCCAACAGGAGACTCTAAAAGATCCGTGGGAATCACAAGACCTCTTCGAGCGCTTGGTGTTCGGGACAATGTCCTGTCTCGCAGGCTCCCGAGGGTTAACTCTATGGCTGCAAGCTTTCTCAGCTGCCTCAGGATTTCCTGAGAAACTAGGAACACGTCTTTGATATTTCTTCAAGAGTGTCCTACATATGTATATATTGATTACCTAAAAAACTGGCAAAAGATCTTACCGACTTTAAAGCGTACAAACAGCAGAAAATCCCAGGCCCTTTTGGAGGGTAGAAAAAGCCGCCCTCTGACTATAAAAGTCAAGCTGCTTTTCAAGCAGTCTTGTAGATTTTCTTATGCAGCTGCCAGGTTGTGATTTAGCACATCCTCTGTACAGACAGTACCGACCCTCCCGGTGTGGACCACCAAGCCTGCCCAGGTCCCGCTGTTTAAGGTCCGGGGTAAATATCTGCAAAGAGCCCAATATCTAATCGATCAGGTGTCAAGCCTCAGGGGAGGGAGTCAAGGCTCCTACCCCACAAAATAGGACCACAGCCCCAGATTCAGCAGTGTCTCCGCTCTGGGCTCCCCACCTCTCTGAAGGGGCTTTTGTACTGCTTCTTCTTGTAATATCTGCAATAAAATTGCTTTCACTTTGTACTGGTCCTCGAACTCCTCTTCCTCTTTCTACGTTGGAAAGAGAAAACCCCAGCAAGGGCGAGTCTGGGGACCCCTAGACCCCAGACCCACCCAGACTCAATAAAATATATTTTTACTCTTATAGTACCAAAAACTTTAGATTAACAGTTTTTTAAAGATATACCTAAGTAATGTGAACAAAAGTTACAAGAGAATTATGAGTTTTATCTCTGAGCCAAAATAAAAAGAACTTTGGGAATATTTTTGCCATGCAGACACATTATAATATACTCACAATGATGGCACATGTTTATATGCAATAATCAAGATCATATATAACCCTTTTGTTACCAGAGTTTAAAGTTCTTATTTTCAAATTTTATGTAAGATTGAGGCCAGCAGTGTGAGTAGCAATGGCTGGGTTTTAAATAGGCCTTCTTTAACATTTTTCTTTAGTTCCAAATTTGAACCCTTGCATTTCAATTAGAACTGGCTGGAAGACCCTGTAAGCAGAGAAATAAATCAGATAAAGAGCTTGTGTGGAGAACTAGAAGAGACAAAATGGGAAAAGAAACAAGTTGAGCTACAAAATATAAAAATGAAGCAGCTATTGATAGTTACTTTACAAATATTGAGGCCGATTATCTGGCTGAGTTTCAAATTACATTTTGCTTGATTGTGTTTTTAGAACTCAGTTTATTTGAGGCTTGTCTGTTAGCTGGAGTGAGGTCCGTGCTGGGAATGTTCGGGGTCCGAGCGTGCTGTTTGGAAGGATTCCTTCACAGCAGTCACTGATGGGCTATTCACTTTCGTGTGTCTCCCAAAGTACCAAACACCAGTGGATTTGAGTTAACTCCAGATGTGGGGTGACTACTCCCTCATTTGCGTCTTCCAGATGAGTTATTAGAGGTTTATCTAACACTACGAGACCCACCGCTTGTCCTGGGGTCAGTTATCCCTGACACATCTGGTAAGACCTTAGTCCCTCAGGGCTGCCCAGAGTGAGCTAGAGGGAAGACTTATCTCTTCAGAGACCAGAAATCCTCATACAGATACATTTTAATGGGATTGTTGCTATAGCCATCAATTTTTTTCTAGCCTGTATCAAATCAATTAGTACAAACACAGACAAAAGAACATAAAAAACAATCACATTAAACTAAGAAGTTATTAGTAACATTGATTAATAGTCAGAGAGACAATAAAACATGTAGAAGACATAAAACAATTACATTACAGTGCACTTTGAGATGCATTAGCCATGCTGAATTATAATAATTTTCTCTTAGGTCTGTGTTGATTACTATAAATAGACTAGACAGTCAGAATTTTCCCCAGGGGGTTTCCTGATGGTACGGACACGATTTCCAACAGATATTTTTCCATACATCCTGGTTTCTTAATGTGCTGTCTCTATCTCTCTTTTTCACAAAGCACACACATCAAACCAAGCAGTAGTGTTCTTCCTCAAGAACTAGAGTAGTACAATCAGTCTGCCTTGATTACCTCAATAATCAAGCAGAGTCTATCCGGGTCCACCCCGCCCGCTCTGCTGGTGTCTACTGTGTGAAAGCAATACACCGTTCTAAAATGACAAAGTAAATTCCCTTGTCAAAACTGAGTAGCCTAAGCCCAGGAACGCAAAAGACCTCAAACAAGAAAGAAAGGAGAGAGAGCAAGCTAAGATATCAGAAAATGAACTTATCAGGAGCCTAAATCTGAAGGCCTATCAAATTTGAAGGCTGTTTCTCTGTTTCACCAAGTAGTGGTAGAAAAAAGCCAGTTCTGACAAAGATGGAAAGATAAGAAAATGTCCTGGAACAAAAGTAATTTCATTTCTAGAGCGAAATAAAAGTATTGCAAATGAGAAGAAGAACTAGAGATGAATGAAGGAAGAATTAAATGTGTCATGTACTTGTAGCGACTCCTCAAGATGAATCTAATCATTATGATAGATCAGATTGGATTAAATTTGATAGATTAGGTTAGATAGCACAGTAAACATGTACTACCTAGCATAAAAACAAAACAAAATAAAACCCAGCATTTTCAAAAAGGAAATAAAAGTAATTTTAGCAGCTGCCTGGGACTATTAAATTCTCTTTCCTCGTCTGTGTTCTACTAGCTGCAAGAGACTAATGCCCACAGGCAAGCTTTTTTCTTGTACATCTTACCAGATTTGTCATCAGAGTTTTTAGACAAACGCCCTGACTCCAGGTGTCTCAACAGTCCAGGCTCAGCCACTCACCCCCATAAACCAGTCAAGGAGAAAAGCAGTGCAGAAGAGCAGGAGAGAAGCTTTACTCTGCACAGCCAGCCTGGGAACACAAAGGACCTCCTTGGGATTTGCCTTTGCGAGTGCTGGCAGAGGCTTTGGAGCAGAAGAAGTGCTATGTATAGAAGTTCTCCAAAGCCAAAGCACACATGAAAGTAAACCTTCCTGCTCAAATATGAGAAAGGAGAAATGAGATAGCTAACTTGAATAATGAGTGAGGGTTGATGTCTACTGACCCCAAGTGAAAAAGAACAGGAGTAGTAGGAGCATTCCACCAACCCTCAGGACCTGTGTTTCACAGACAGTGATGCAGGACACAACCCAAGGAACAAAATTACAAATTACCAGGAGTGGGGTGGGCCACCCGAGAGATGGGCATGCAGAGATGGAAGTGCAAGCATAGTTCCCCACAGCACAAGAGAGAAGTAAGAGAAAATCTGAGAAATTTGCATTCCTGCCCAGTAAAAGATCTATTTCCAATCCAGGTTTTTAAGAAAAGAACTAATGCTTCTGCAAACCATTAACCAGACAAATCAACAACTAACCAGAACAATACTGAGCTCCCAGTTTCTGATTAGTAAAAGCTCCTGTCAATCACACCCTGACTTCCCGGGTTCTAAACCCAATGGAAAAGTCAAAGGAATGGGGATAAAGGGAGATTTTAGAAGAAGAGCTGATACTCCTCAAAATTAACAAATGGAACAAACAGTAACTAACCAGGCCAACCAAAGGCCCTGAAATTCCTGATTAGCAAAAGTCCTGACTGATAACCTGGCACTTCAAGGGTATTGAACCTGGGAGCTGATTTGGGGTAAAGTGCAAAGAACTGAAGAACAACCCACTGTAAGACCAAAGTTCCTGCTTAGGACTCAGTCATGCGTGGTGTCCAACACTGCTCATGCACAGGGTCGATTCGGGTAGATCCTACCTCAGGGGTGGAACCTCCCACAGTGGCTACTAAAACCTGTTCCTGGTTAGTATGGGCCCTTGTTTTTAGGAATGATAGAAATTAAAACTAAAGCATGGATTTAGAAAAAAAGCATTAAATTTTAAGATCACAGTAGGTTCACCCTGAATACCTAATAAGATGTCTAAAATTTAAAAGAATGATGATTCCAAATGTTAAGGGGATGTGGAAGAATTAAACATGTTCATTGAACAGACACTTCACAAAAGAAAATTTATAGGTGGAAAATAAGAATACGGAAAGCTGCTGAATCATTAGGGAAATGCAAACTAAAGACATAAATATTTACCAGACTTATTAGAATAGATATGTTTAAAAAAAAAATCGGTGATTCCATTTTTCATTTGCATAATACAGTAGCAGAGACAAGTTTTTTTTTTTTTGTTTTGTTTTTTTTTGAGGGTTATTTTGGCTCACAGTTCCCTAAGTCCAAGGTTGAGGGGCCACATGTTCCGACTGCTGTCTTGCTGGAGGAGTCTGAAGGTGATGCAGAGCCTCTCATGGCAAGATGCTCAGAGCATACACACCTGTGTGCACTTCATAGCACTCTTCTCATAAAACCACTAGGATTCAGTTATGGGAGCTCCATGCCAGAACCTTGTTTAATCGGGGCTCTTTATCTTTATTGTAGGCAACCAGAGAAAGTATGTCTACCTCCTTCCCTCAGACTCACCTTTTTTCCTACCTTGTCCTACCCTAAAATAATGATTGAAGATACTAGCAGAAATGCTGTGTGAGTCAAAACTTCTTTAAATCCCAGCAACACACTGGAAGCAACTAAGGAAGCAACCAAACCAACTGCACTTTCACAGAAAATATTTAAATGATCTATAACTATTAAAATTACACGGCTCCCTTATTTTTACATTTCTTGATAAAAACAAGTTGAATATTCTATACTAATTAATATTTACATGTTTCATAATTTTCTCCTTTTACTTAATGTAAGAAAAATTCTTTGGGCATAATGTTTTTAATGTGATTTTACTATTTCATTAGAAAAGATTTTTAAAATGAAATTAATGAGTAAGAAATGTAAATAATTTTAGCATATCAATGTATAGAATGTTTCTCCAAGTAACATACTGACTTGAGAAATAATTGCTCTCATTTTGGAAAATTTGCATTGGTCATGTTGTCAAATCATTCTAATATAATTATGTGTAAATTTTCTGTCTGTTCCACTGAGATACCAGATAAGCATCTTTCTCTAACTACCTTGATGGTCCTTTTACCTGCCAGAGACTATTACAGAGAGGACAAAGGAGAGGCCAGTAGATGAGACAAAGCTATAATCATAATCATTAGCAGTTTTACCAGTGACAAAAAAAGAAAAAAACCTGGATTCCAGTACATTATAAACAAAAGCCACATTTCTTGAGATAGATTTTCAAATTTTGTCATTTTATATGTATCATATAAGCCATTACAATAATACAAGTATAGTCTGGCATAAATTTTATAGCTCTGAGTTTTAAAAACAAAAATAGTTATTTGAGTAGAGCAAAATTATAACAATTCTGTTTGATATAAATTGTACAGCCAGAACATTCAGTAACTGCTATAGCATAAAACCAATAAAATGCTGTATTGATATTGAGTATTAAATTTCATGAGAATAAAACAAAGAAACCTGGTAGTTAAGCTACAAGGTAACAGTATTATTATTCTGGAGGGGCTGCTGGGGATCAAATTCAGGATGGTGTGCTTGCTAGGCAAGCATTCTACTACTGAGATAAATCCCTGACCCAAGTAACAGTACTATTTTGAAGTAATTAGCTGAAATATGAGAGGTAAAATAAAACAACAACAACTATATAGGGAAAGTTGAAAACAATTTTGCAAAAATGGAATTTCATTTCCTTTATAGAAATCAGTTTAGGAAAGGTTATATGACCCAAATAGAAAAAAAAAAAAAAGAAAAGAAAAGATAAATGGAAATTTTTCCTAGTTAGATAAAAAGAAAAGAAACAAAAGATTGATCCTAGGAAAACTATCCTCTGGAATCAGGCTGCCCCCAGCCATATGTGTCTATAGAGTATCAGAAAATGGAGAGACAAACTTGGAAGTGAAATTTTCAGTTTTGTTTAAACTAATTGCAACTTAAATTTAAAAACTGATATTTACTTTTAATATTTGAAAACTTTTAAATATATTTGAAAAAAATTCTGAAATGTAAATTTACTGATTATAAATTTTGTGAAACATGTCATTATGTAGCATGAAAAAGGAAATGTAAAATATCCCAATAATATTTTATGCATAATAAATGCTAGAATAAAAACATTGAGTTAAGTTCATATAGTGAGCTAACCATTAAAATCAATGACATTTGGTTGTATTTACCCTTTTGAACACAATGTCTAGACAACTTTAAAGTATGTATGTCGCTATTGTATTTCTTCTAGACAGTGCTTGCTTGGTATCTACAAGGCATCCAGCTGCCACAGCCATCTTGTTTTCAACATGAGGATAAAATCAGAATACAGGAAAGCCAAAGCAAGGACAGAAATATAGAACAAAAGCTCTAGTTGAAATCTTCAAATTTTTACCTGACAGCCAGACATTTTCAGTTGCTAGACATTTCCAGACATTATCCATCCTTCCTGTATTAGTTATCTATTGTAGGTTAATGAACTATCCTGAAAATCAGCCATCTCAAACAATATCTAAAGTTACTTTACAGTTTCTGTGCAGCAGAAATCTAGCTGAATCTTGCCAAATACATCTGCTTCAGGATCTCCCACACGGCCGCCCTCAGGGAGTCACCAGGGGCTGCAGTCTCATCTGATGGCTTGACTTGAGAGGATCTACTTACAAGTGCTTTCATGTGGTTACCGGGGGATTCAGCTCCTCACAGGTTGCTCCTCACCAGCTGGCAGCCAGAGGCCTCCCTCCATTACATGGCATGTATTCCTTCCCACAGGACAGCTCACAACACTCCAGCTGGTTTCCTTAAGGCAAGAAACAGGACAGTAAGACAGTGAACGCTAGATAGAAGCAACCTATCTCATAACCTAATCCCTGAAATCATAGGTCATTATTTTTGCCATATTCAAACCATTTTACATGACTCGGTGAATCTAGTCTATACTTAAGGGGAATGACTGCATAGGGGTATGGATATTTTAAGGCAAAAATTGCCAGAACAACCCCGGAGGCTGCCTTCCAGAATCCTTCATGCATCCCATCTCCAACTTCTGAAGTAATCACTTCTTGAGGTGGAAAATAATATTTGCAGGCTATGTTTGGTAATTTTACTTCAAATCAATGGTGTAAAAAACATATTTAATGTATATGTGTGTGTGTTTGTGTGTGTGTGTGTATGCTACATGTTTTCCCTCTTTAACATTATAGGTTTAAATTATACCCATGTTGAATGTTGATACTAGATGATCTCATATAACTTACTAAACAATCTTTCAGTGAATAAATATGCCACAGTTCATTTATTCAGCCCCCATTAAAAAATATTCCACCCCCCACATTTACTGTTTTACAAACAGTACTGCAAAAGACACGACTCTACATGGTCTCAGGACAAGTAGGACCAAGTCCCTCCTGATCCAGCACTCTTGATTTTAAATTTTTTTCATTATTTTTTACCAAGAACATGTATTGGTACATTGCATACATAATGATCATAATCAACATGGTTATTTTGTACCTGTACATGATACATCTTGGTTTTCCCCCCTCTTCCCCCCTTCCCCTCCCCTCCCTTCCATTCACCCACCCCTCCCTATTTGCAATAAGTGTAACTACACTTTACCATTTT